>JACBYL010000122.1:0-132661 GCA_015266385.1 Trichoderma oligosporum | reverse complement strand
CCCTCCCCAACAAGGAAAGATCCGTTTGGTCAAGCAAACCTCCAAGAATTGATAGCAAATGCCAGTCGAGGCTGCGCTATCGTAAAGGTAAGGTCTGGCAATTTCCACTCGCTGCCATAAAGGAAAACGTGCTCGATGGCGTACAACTATGACCTATCAATGGTCCTTCCATGAGAGTATACTCGTACTATGCCGTACTCAACTAGATCATATTTTTACGTTTATTTTATTTCGCATAAGTAGATGAAAAGAATAGTGTGCTCCGTATAGAGTACTATATACAAATAGTTCGATAAACCATCATGCGGACTTTATTAGCTGACAGGGTTTCTTGTCCGTACCCTGGTCCTGCGTGTCGGTGAACAATCCTTGCCCTTCAAACGTACTCGTACTGTACTACCGGGCCCTCGGGTTCGTCATTGATAGGAAACACTCCGTGCTCCTATTATTCTAAACCTTGTACATCGTACGGACAACGGAAAACTCCGTACGGGGTAGTCCCGTTATCCTCTACCAGGATGATAGCCTTAACTACGACTAGGAATAAAAGTAAGTTCGCGGAGACAATTATTGATAGTGGATCTAACTCCGTAGTTGTTTATACTAATTCCTCACTGGCCGATGCGTTCAAGCAGTAGCGTTTTCCATCAGCGGAACTATTTATTTATTAGCCTTACAACTACTCCGGAAGGATCTTATCCCCCGTCTGACGATGCTTACAGTATGTATCCTCGTAAGTATGTATGAGTAGGTTCTCCATAGAGATGCCTTAATATTACTAAAGAGATACTACTTATATGATAACGATAGTTTGACTATTTCGTGGAGCATGCCCTAGCATACAGGAGATATAGGTTTTGCGTTGTACGTACATATATAAATTCTCATCCATTTTCTGCTTTACCTTCCATCAAATAATGCGGCCTAGCTCTCTACTCAGGAAATAGCAATCATTTCCCAAGCGCAGCCGTAACCAACATCCCAGTCTCTGGGTGGCATCCGATATACTCGAACAGTTGCTGCTCCGGTTTGACCACCAGCATTTCGTGAAATAGACGAAGCGTAATGGCATTGTTCAGCTTAGCAGCATACTGGAGAAAACCACCAAAAATAGCCAAATGAGTAGGATGCTCCTTACTCCACTTCTCTAGCGATGCCAGATCATCGAAATAGGCCAGTGCAAAAGTGCGATCTTTGTCCGCATTTCTGGTTACGGGGTCGACAATATCCATCAAACGACAGCTGTAGCAGCCAACCTCATTGCCGTTGTCCCGAAGAAAATCCATCCCCCGTCTGAGGGCAGGGTGCAAGGTAGTCAGGTACAGCTCGCGCTCCTCAGGTGCTGTATCGGCCCAATCTTGGCCCGAGCGAATAATGGCTAGGTTTCTCTTCCCAGGAATACGGATCCTTTGAGTTCGGCTTACTTGCACTCTTGGCTCCAGGTCAGTGGGGTTAGTATGCCATTTCTCGCCTTCAAGAGAATCTGTCTGTGCAGCTGGCAAACGATCTCGCATGCTTCCCCAATACACGTGCTCCTTAATAGGCCCAGTCACTCCGTTTCGTAGATGAGCCGCTCCCTCGGGAACTTCATTGTTTGAGAATACAGTCTCGTATCTGTCCATTGTTGGGAAAAAGACCTCGAGGAACCAACCATGCTCCTGTACTTGCGTATCTAGGCCTTCCCACCAAGTCCTGAACCCGGACTCAGCAGTCCATTTCTGATATGCTTCCTCACTTTTCCAATAAGCAATGGCAGTGACGTTGTGGTAACCTTTATGATCGGTTATGGCTGCCCACTCTGAAAAGGCAGGACGGATTGCTTCCATTTCAGCAGGTAATGCTAAGAACGAGTTCACCTTGGAGATGGCAGCCTCTTCTTTGCTAGTCTTGCTGGGAAACTGAGCACCAATGATAGCCATTACCAAGCTTGAGACCTCCTTGCCGAACTGGGCACAGTAGGCTGGAAAAGGAGGATCATAATTCGTCGGCGTAGATACTGGAATAGTACGCTCAACTTTTAGATGCTCCGGGATCGCTGTAACGAGCGTCATCTTGATTTGACCTTAATCGATCGCTTGGTGAATTGGTGTTCAGCTAGTATATAGAAACGAAGCGAAGTGAGAAAGCATTTGGGGATCTTAATAGGAAAATAAATAATGAAGTATTAGTGCCATCTGCTGCAAAGGAATCCATATCAGTGACTACGCCAAACTCAGACTTGAGTTCGTCCCATGACATTACATTATGCATGAAGCAAATTGATGAAGGCACAACAAGATAGTTGCAGGACGTTAGCAAGGGATAGCAAAAAAGCCAGTACTATCCCAGCATGCAGTGTTACACTTAGCAAGATGTTAGTCCCAAAGTTTCACCATGAGCACCCCTACCATGCTAGCTTAGGGGGGAATTCTTCAACGATTGCTGATTTAGGTGTATGGAGTGTTGAACGCTAAGAGTCTTTATGGGTTAACTGGTAAATTGGATGCTTACTTGTACTTATATAGTGTTGTAAGCCGTTGCCAATTGGCGGGACCCCTTGCTTGTGTTTGCAGTATTTCGTCGTTTTACGGAGTACTCCGTACAGACTCGTAAAATCCCTCTGAATATGACAAGGCATCCAGCCTATGGCACAGTCTTATATTAGCCTTATTGATAACTAGTACACACACTGACCGGACATACTCACCTATCTCCACTGTCTATGGTGTAACGAATTATATACTACATCTAAGCTAGAACTTCTAACGCCACTCAAATTGTATTGGCAGCTAGTGTACTCCGTATCCTCACTACTCTATGATCATTTGCTACACATAGACCATGTTCCCCTTTACACACTCAAAAGGATTCATCCTTGTAGCGTACTATCGATAATGGGGCCATAGCATTGAACCGTTTTCTGTCAGCTTTCGAGGCATTTGGTTCTCCCCATCTCTTGGTTTTTTTGGTGGAGTTTCTTCTAGAATCAACTTCGTCGCCCTAAATCTGACCACCCCTTGGCGACCTGCTAAAATCTATCACTAGGGTTTCCTAGATATTTCTCCGCGGTATATGAAATCGCCGCACCCCTAAGAAAGAAAGTTCAGAAGTCGAAAGTCCGAGTAATTGACATCACCTAGAAAGAGAGAGAAACAAAAGCGGTGGGTAGGCTTTGACGATATAATGGCGGCAACACCATTCCAGGTCGAAGCGTGGATAGAATATGCCCTCGGCATTCTGATTATTTTAGCGCGGATTGCAGTCCGATGCTCCAAAATTGGCCTGAAGTGGGAGGGAGATGATTATTTCGCGTTAATATCTATCTTGTTTTGGACAGTATGTATACTTGGTGAACCGCGGCATCGATACTGATGTTATATATATATATATATATATTATATGTAACTGACTTAACATGATAGGGTGAGCTGTGTATGCTCGAACTGATCGGTAAGTCACTGACCAACAAATCTGTCTTTCATTGAACTCGACGAAGAAGTTAACAAAGCTTGATTTGTGTCTTAGGACAAAATGGCTCCATTACCGGCATCAACGATGAAAAAGCTCTCAGCTTGACGCCCGAAGAAACCAGAAGGATTGTTTTTGGTAGCAAATGTCTATTTGCTGGGTGGATTCTCTACGTGACTCTGATTTGGTGCTTGAAATCTTGCATGCTCTATCTCTACCGAAGATTGACGTGAGTTAAGCCACGGTGGTTGTCAATACAGCTTATCTCCAGCGAAGAATAATTACTAACAAAGAAGGGGAAAATAGGCTCGATTTGCGGCAAAAACAGTTGGTTATCATCACTGCAGGAGTCTGCGCTGTTGCGTATGTTTGTACAATAATCGTCTTGATTACCAAATGCTTGCCAATTCATAAGAACTGGCAGGTCTATCCTTATCCAGGAGGTACGCGTACAATGAGTTCTTCTATATTCATTACTATTATCTAACTGCTGATAGATGCTTGTTCGTTGAACATTCCCAACTTCCTAGCACTCGTCGTTACCAATGTTACGTATGTGTTACCCAGGGCGCCTCTATATATTATTCTAGTAGCTAACTCTACTAGGACCGATTTGATGTTATTGTCCATCCCTCTTCCGCTGCTCTGGAGAGTTAGAATGCCTCTGATGCGGTATGTTCCTTCAAAAAGTGGCAAGCGTGTCTGTTTTGTGTTTGGACTTTTGTGTTCTAAGATTTCTCTATAGCAAAATCGTTTGTGGCATTTGGCTTTGCATGGGTATTTTCATTATGATTGCAACCATTTTACGATGCGTCATCTGTCTACGGGACGTCGCATCCATTAATCTCGGCACTATCTGGTCCATCCGAGAGACTGTGAGTTTCCATGCTATTCGATTGATAGCCAATTTTCTAATAATAGTGACATTTGATTAGTTTGTCGGCATCATCGCCGTAAACGCGCCTATTCTCGGACCGTGGATGACGAAGAAGGCTGCAGTCGTTACTGCACGCGTTTCGAACCCGAGTAACCAATCCGGAAAAAGCTCGAGGCCTGAGCTAGTTACCATTGGACAGCAAAGTAACCGCCTGGAGAGACTGGGGAAAGATGGAAGAGCACACAAGACTGGCTGGACGACGATTGGTGATGGCAGTGAAGAGTGTATTGTTACGCCAAATGGAGAGCCGGTAAATCATCGTGAGCCTAATTAGCTCAGAGAAAGCTGTTTAATTATAATAATTGACGATGAGTGACAATGGATCTATTCTACACTCTTTACCAACACGAAGTTTTATGACGGGTTATAACCATTTCGGTTGGTCATGAGCATGTGGTGGAACTATGGACTTGACTTTTGTTGCTTTTGGCTAGCATTTACTGCTTATAAGTACGTGTATATGCCATGGCGTTATAGGTGACTCGTGAATAAAATTCTATTTTCAATATAACATATAACGTATAATAATATGTTTAACATTCAACTGTGCAATAGATGACCAGCAACAGACTAAACTTCATCTACTGTGGGGGCCGGGCGATGAGCACATCTGCAGTGCCATCAAGAGCAAAGTCACCATCTTCATGCGGGATAACTACTGTTGAGCCCTTCTTCAAATTTAAAGCCTCGGCAGCTTTTGTCCTCAAAGAGACGTTACCTTCAAGAACGACGAGAATAGCAAAGCCGCATATGCAGTGACTGTGGTCCTTGACAAGTTTTCTTTCTAATTGGAAGTAATCGTGAGACTGCTCGACAAAAACACTCTCAGAAATCTTGCCATCAGTTATTAATTTCAATACTTCTTCTCTTGTCCTTCCCCTTGTCTCGACCGCTGTGAGTGCCGTCTCGAAGCCTAGACCAAGGTGACCCGCCTTCTTGCCATCAATGTCGAAGCCACCCCATTCGCACAAGAAAGACATGTCCTCCGGCTCTTGTACTTCAACGACGAGAACACCCTTTCCACTCGCATGAAGGAGGCCAGGAGGCACATAAACGGTTTGATGGGGTTTCACATCGATTTTATGTAGTCGATCCAAAAGTTCGTTTCCCCTCTCTTCTTGAACAATTTGAAGCAATTCCTTGGGGTCGACATCTTCTCGGAAACCTAACCAAACGGAGCCAGGGGTAAGGATGTACCACGCTTCAGCTTTGCCGTGCTTCTTTTGGAGATGCTTCGACGCCCAATCGACGTGAGGATGTGCATGAACTGGTAGACGTTGTCCGGCATCGAGCAACTTCACAAGAAGCTTCGTGTCGGGTCCGAATTTAGCCACATGATCAGAGCCGAGCCATTTTTCAGGCTCGGACTTTACAGCATCGGCGAGAAATGTGCCATCAGGCAGACAGCTCATGCCAATGTTTCCCTTTCCGCTGCAGCAGGTCGTGGAAGCAACCCAGTCTTCGGGCTCATGAGAGCCACCTGGTGGGCTCGAGCGAAAGATGGATATCTGCGCACCACCAGTATAAAAGCTATTGGGGGGCTGGTTTGCTGGGAGTAGTATAGGTGCCATTTCCTCTATATCTAGACTAAAGAGATTCGCGACGAGATCATGTATAACAGCCTAAACTTATATAATTGCGCCCTCAATAGTGGTCGACGAGATGTTTTCCTGTCGATAACGAGACGAGATGAGATGAAAGGTCCAAGTTGGCTATTGGTGAAATGAAAGCTATCTCATTGTGCCTAGCTAAATAGCAAAGGCTGACAAACTAAGTCGCTTCATGTTCTGCTGATAGGATGACGTCAACATGAACCACAAAAGATCCGTAAATCCGGCATCGACTGGGCCGTCAGTTGCGAGGAGTTAGATCAAACTCTCCAGCTCTAGAAGCTCACTTCGGAGATGCGTCATATGATGGTGTCGAGATTATGACCATACGTATGCCTTTAGTCGTCGCCAGAAAGGGGCACTATAGTTGGGCTAACGCGTGTTTTGATATGATGAGGCTATCGACTGGGGCTGATATGAGATATTCATCCATACAAGGTAAAACTAATAAAATCTCTATTCATATTCTTGACTCTATTGACTTGCTCGCGCTATTTTACACATAGTAATCACAATTTTTCGCTTTATCGTACAGCTGCCTCTCATTCCAGGTTATATCTGAGGATCACCATGTCGAAAGGCTAACTCGGGCGGTAGAGATATCAGGACAAGCTTATTTCTCAGCATCCTGTGTCTGTTCCTTCGCATTGCTGTTTCTCCTCGCTTTATTCCGGTACTCATGCGAATTCCATCGGCTAGAAGTGATGGGATTTACATGTTGAATGTACATAGTGTCAATCTCTTCGAGCGTGCGGTCCTTGGACTCAATTACGAAGAAGAACACAATGATCACAAGAGCTGCGCAGCATCCAGCGAAAATGAGACCATAGAGGTAGTCAATCTTGTCGGTAATAAATCGAGTGCTAAATACAACAAAAGTCAGCCAAAGAGCCCCTCAATTTCACAAACAAACAAAAAAAGAGGGAAGAAAAATATTACAAGAAGGATATCAAACTAGAAATATAAAAGTTAGCTCGCATTTCAATTACAGGATCGACGTGTAAAAGCTGAGGTATCATACAAGTTCCAGAACCAATTTGAAGCTGTGGCGAGACCCATGCAGGTGCTTCGGTATCGAATCGGATAAAGCTCTGCGTTCACAGTCCAGACTAATGGTCCCCAGCTGACAGCAAAGGCAGCAATGGCAAGACAGGAGAATGTGACCAAAGCCGATCCTGCTTTGGGAGTGAGCATCGGATCCTCGTGATTGAGTGCGAAATGGCCAACAAAGGCGTACACACTATTGAATTAGTAATTAACGATCAGCTCATCTTTTTACATCGTTAAAGAGGAAGAAGGATTTGAGCTTACAGAAAGCACATCATCATCCAGGCAGCGCCAGCCATCAGAGTAACTCGACGACCGAAACGCTTGATGATCCATAGTCCGATAATTGTGCAAAACACATTGACAGATCCAAGAATGATCTGCGTCGTGTAGCTATTGCTGATTCCAGTGGCGGCAAAGACTGTGGTGCCAAAGTAGAAGAAAAAATTTGCACCTGTAAGCTGCTGACCAGCTTGGAGAACAATTCCCAGGGTTGTACGGTACAACATTCGAGGACCAGTGAAGATTTCAGTCCAGCGAAACTCTGCGGTATTTTCACTCTCCTTGTCAATCTTTGACTGAATATCAGCAATCTGTTGGTTAACGCTGTCTGAATCGAGGGCTAAGCCAGACAATCGGGCAATGGTTTGGCGAGCCTCGTCAACTCGGCCGCGACTGTATGCAAATCGGGGGCTTTCGGGGAGAAGTAAGATGCCGGCTCCCAGGACCAAGGCCCATGCAAAGGAGAGGCCGTTTGGAATTCTCCAAGAGGCGCTAGAAGCCTTTGTTTCAGTTCCCCAGTTGACCATTTCGGCTGTCCAAATACCCAGGGTAATGAGCAGCTGATAAGATGAGACAATGACACCACGGATGACAGCCGGAGTGCTCTCTGATTGATACATGGGAACGACGACGGATAGCGCTCCAATGCTCACACCAGTGACAAGACGGCCGACTGCAAACTGGACCCAATGCACGGAAGAGGATATTTCGATGATGGTCCCAATGCAGGTGAAAAATGCAAACATGGATATGGAAAGTCGACGACCGATTGTGTCTGCCATCTTGCCGGCGATCAAAGCACCAATCAATGAGCCTATACACAGAAGACCAACGATTGTACCTTGACGGGCTGCACTGAATGTGTATGATCCATCGCTCTGCAACGATCCGAAACGGTGGGCATAGTCCTCCATTAAGAAGAAGCCAGAGATTTGACCACTGCCGGGCAGGTCCATATAGTCAGCGCCATTTATAGGTGTCATCACAGTCAATAAAATGCCTACCTGACATATCCAAATATGAAGCCTCCAATACTTGCAACAGCTCCAAGGGCACAAGCAAGCAATGTGACTTTTTTCTCAGAAGGACTTCCTGAAACTTCACTGCTTGTCGAATCCTCTCTTTTTGGCTCCTCTTCAGGAGTAGAGCCCTTTTTACTGAAAACCCCCATGATGACACTCGCAAATCCTTCGTCAACTTTTACAACACTTTGAGATTTAGATCAATGTAGAGAGGATCAAAGAAAGCTATATGAATAGGAGGAGAAAAAAGGATTTGATAAATAAACTAATTATGAAAGCTAATAGCTATGAGACGATAAAGATCGGATTGTAAGGGGAACTGTAATTGGGATAAGTCCCACCATGGCCATAAAAACCTTGTGTACTCGCGTACATCTCGGTGTCTTTGCGGGCCATTGGAGAAGGCATTTCATAGCAATGAAGTCCCGTGTTCTAGGACCGTCAGGTGGAACTCACAGACCCTTATAGCTATCTCTCCTGTTCAATGTTGTTACTATCATGAGGTTGAGACGGAGTAATTCATCGGAGATATTCAACGAAGCTATTACCCTTTTTGTTCTGCACAGATCACGCCGAGTCATGATATTGTTTCGAGAACTCCACCGGACCCAGCAGATTGTTACGCGGTCGAGCGTGGTGACGGAATGTCCGGTCTAGACTGCCGAGGCCGAGCTATTCATCTGCCGCTTCCGGATCGCTGTCAAGTCTATCAACTGCCAACCCGTTCCCACTTGAGTCCACTCTTGTGCCCACTTGGACAAGGTCGGTTGAACGTTAAACGCGCAACAGAATCATGAAACTTCGTATTTTTGACTGTCGAAATAATGTGATCTCCACATAAGAACGGAAAACGAAGAAAAGGAAAAAAAAATTCTGCTTGTCTCACGACCTTTTGATCATATGATCTTCAGTCTTTAACCTCCTGAAATGAGGATGATGAATGACGGGGATGCGCTTCTCTTATTGTGAGCATTTTTTGAACTCCAGCTTTGGCAAGCAAATTTGTCTCTCTCTGCACTGGCAGTACCTAATAACACTCAAACCAAAAGCATCTTCTAATGGCTTGAGGCCTGATTTTTATCGTAATTCCTGAAATAGAGGTGAAGGCAGCTTACGCAGGGTAAACTCCTATCATAGCGCAGCACATTTCTATTCTTTTCAGTAAATAAGTCATTTTTATGCTCAATTTTAATAGTATAGAAGCATCTATAAAGACTGTTAAGTATCAGACGAAGAAGGTTGCAAAGAGTCATGATAGGGCATATTGCAAAATGCTGATCCTGTACCTTTAAAACTGTTGCTTGTGGAACCAACGGAAAAACATTCTGGAATGCTTATTAAGAGTCATCTAACTCATTCTGGGCAAAGCCTCGATCTTTAGAGTTGATAAGAATCGTTGATGTCATAGATAAGATAAGTAGTGATCTTCATATCGATTAGACAGATGATGCTTCAAGTTGCAGTTGTTTTGAATAGATACAGAAAACCATACCAGAAGAAATCCCAAGGCTTCATGTTATATGTAATTGTAAATCGAAATAGTATAATTAGGAATCCATAACATAAGCCCACGCTGTATTAGAGAAAACACAGAGTAGGCAATTCAATTAACCGACAACCCCATTAATATCACAACGACCCTGTTGGCGGAGGCGGAAATCCGTCTATATATGTAGTTTTGTTAATGGGGATGGAAGAAGAAAAATACAATTTTAGAACGTTAAATGAATACCGAGATAGAGCCGCTTTCTACTACGGTCATATGGCAAAGTACAGACGTGCCGACATAGCCATAGCCATAGCATCTACTCCGTAGTGACACTGTTGATCAATTAGTTACCTGCAAGCTATTCTGCAAGTCAGCAAAACCATTAAATCGGCTCAAGTTTAACCGTGTTGACGTCAAGTTGACGCTAGAAGACTTCCAAACTCGTTTCTGTTTTAGAATAGGATTATGTTCTTGGGTAAAACATCGGAGCGTGTTCGGGATTCTCTCCGTTTTGGAGTTATCCTAGCCACATATCGGCAACTTCACAATAGGGCAAAGGACTATCACTACACGTCAGCACTCTGAACTTAATAGGCAAACAGTGCCATCAGAACAAAAATAAATAGTATATATATATAACTACCATATCTCCCAAGTTACCATGGGAAGCAAGCTCTATCTACTATCAAGCATTCAATAAAACCAACTTGGCTTAGAATCAAGTCTTCATAACTGAAAACCTTCTACTAAGACAATGTCTGATCCAAGGAACCCCAACATCAACACCAGAACCACTCCCCAGTGGTCTCTGTACCAAAGAGAATCTTTTTGGAATACGAATGATGGAAAATATCCAATTTTCAATACTGGTAAATTGCCATCAACCCGTTTGCGATGACTTCGTCAACTAACACAACATACCAAGATCCAGCTGAGATTGAGAAACTGGCGAAGGAGAAACTTTCTCAGGGAGGCTGGTATGTTCACACTGAATGACTTATGTACCGTGGAAATTTTATTAACCAATTACCACAGGTATTATTCCTCTTGCAATGCCGGAATTTCTTGGAGCCATCTTTCAAATCGTCAGGCTTTCTACAGGCACCGAATTGTTCCTCGCATGCTAGTTGATACTAATTTGCGAGATACTGCGACTGAGATCTTTGGACATCGCGTGTCAGCTCCCATTGGGTTTGCGCCGATTGGTATTAATCGTATTTACCACCCCACTGGCGAGCTATCTGTGGCCAAAGTAGCCCAAGAACTCAACCTCGCATACTGCTTGTCCTCTGCTGGAAGTTATAGCATTGAACATGTCGCCAAAGCAAATGGCTCTGGCCCTCGTTTCTTCCAGCTCTATCAAAGCCCTGACGATGAGCTCTGCATCTCCATGCTTCAGCGGGCCTTTGATTCTGGCTTCGACGCTTGCATGCTCACCACGGATACCTGGTCCCTTGGCTGGCGTCACAATGATGTCTTTACCGGAAACTATGCCTTCTACCACGAGCACGGTGCAGGCGATCTCGGTCTTCAGGATCCCGTCTTCCAAAAGCGTCTCAAGGAAGCAGGGATCGACCCAGCGAAGAATCCGAAGGAGGCTGGCGCGAAATGGATTGATGAAAACATCTGGCACGGCCGTGCCATTACCTGGGAGAAGATGAAGTGGACTATGGCACAATGGAAGAGGATTAGCGGAGGCAGGCCATTCTGCTTGAAGGGTATTCAGAGCGTGGAAGATGCGAAAAAGGCAGTTGAATTGTGAGTTGATTCGTGAAAAATACTAATACTAATATCTATGGTGTGAATTCTTCGACTAAGACTGACTGCTTGCTTTTTCATCAGGGGCGTTGACGGCATCGTAGTTTCGAACCATGCTGGTCGACAGGTTGACGGAGGCATCGCAAGTCTTGATGCTCTCGAGAAGATTGTTGATGCCGTCGGAGACAAGATATATGTAAGACGGGTTTCTTTCTTTTATTTACTTATTCAGTCACTCCATAGAGCTAAGCTAACTAAATCCTCGCCAGGTCATGTTTGATTCTGGAGTGCGCAGCGCTGCTGACGTATTCAAAGCACTCGCTTTGGGAGCAAAGTTTGTCTTTATCGGCCGTCTTTGGGTATGGGGCCTTGGTATTGCTGGGGAACATGGCGTTCGACATGTTTTGAAGAGCTTATTGGCAGAATTTGATATTCTGATGGAAGTTGGCGGCTTTGTGAAAGTGGATGACATTGATCGCAGCTGCATCGATTCATTGCCCAATTCTTCTAGCTTGATTGCTGAGCACTCGGCGATCTAGTGGGTTCTGCTCGAAAGTAGGACCTATGTTGCTGATATTCACTGAATAGATTGATTATTATGAGTACCTGGACATTATTAAAATCAAAAAAAGAGAGTATATTCATTGGCTATTTTCATCAAACTGTAGCACTCCTAAATCTCAGCTCGTCTACGGGCATATATAATACCACTCTCGTTGTTAGAAGACGCTATTGTACTCCCTTTATATTGACAATATCACGATACAACCAAAATTCAAATCAAGACATTTCAAGTACAATACGTAGTACTAAAATTATTGACATTTAACCAAACCAACAATTGAGTTAATTCAGAACTTAGCATAAAATCCATTTCAAAAGCAGACAGGAATCAAGATATCGATATATCCTCCCCCTTAATCCGCAGCATGAAGCCCCTTTTCAGCAAAGTTCCAATATCGTGCCGCACAATGTCGTCGAAGTGCCTTTCCTTTCCAAATCATCAACAAAAACGTACTGGTGCATCCGAGCGATAAAAAGGCTGCCATGATAAAACAGTTCTGCAGGCCCATATCGGTGTACCATGGTGTGATGCCGTAGGAAATCGCGAAGCCGAGCGTGTTCCGGATGATAATGACGGATGCGGTGCTTTCTCCACTCATGTCCTTGAAGCAATCCACGGTGTAAGATAGTGCGATTGAGCCGCCGGAAACACAGCTAAAGGTGAGGATACCAAGACCGACAGCCAAACCAGCCCAGTGAATATTATGATAAGCACCCACACCCCAAACAATAAGCCCGACGCATGACAGGAATGCTGAGAGTGCCAAGGGCCATAGTCTATGTTCCGGCTCTCGGATACCTTTGTTACGCCGTGCTAGCATAAGCGTGAGGCGATCAGCTACTATGCCTGACCATAGGCTTCCAAGAGCTGCACCGATAATTGGTCCTACGTAGATGAGGCCAACGGAACCAGTAGACCAGTTATACGGTGCGACGCTTAAGATGGGGCTCGTAGTGGCGTTAATGACATTATACCACGATAGGTTGATTCCATAGATAAATCCGGCCCAAGCAATGTTGGGAAACTGTACAATAATGGCCAGCGGCAATATCATAGACTGGAACATTTGCTTGTTTGTCGGTCGTCCCTCCATTCTCGTAAACGGCTTCAGTTTGCCAGGGTAGCGTCTCCGCGGTGGATATACAACTCCAGCTATGGCCGAACCTGTCATATTGGAGTCGACCCTTTTTCCATCTGTACCTGTTTGATTATCTATTCCCTTTTCATCTGTGCTTGTTTGATTATCCCTCGTCTTTTCGTACGTATTCTGAGCTTCTTCTTCTAAACCCTCGAGCGTCGGACGGAAGTACATGGTTTCTTCCATGAAAAAGAAGATTATGACAAACCCCACTGCAGCAATAATGGCTCCAAAATGCATGGTCCACCGCCAGCCATACGCTTCGGCAAAGAAACCCGCTACAAGGGGAGCCAAGAAATTGGAGCCAAACAAGACGAAGACGTAGAGAGCCATCCATGCTCCTCTCTCATGAGCGAAAAAGATGTCTGGAATGCTCACTTCGGGTAGTGCTTCAATGGGCGAGTTGAAAATCCCAAAGAGAATGCGGTGGGCGTACCATTCTCCTGCAGAAGTAGAGTATGCCGTCCATACCATCAAGGGAACAATGGCGAGAGTTGCTGTGAGATAGACGCCTCGACGACCATACGTCAAAGCGAGAGGTTGTGTGATCAAGCAGCCCCAGCCGAGGAAGAGGAACATGACACCAGTACCCTGTACCAGGTCTGCTGTCGAAATGCCCGTGTCGCGTGTGATATCAGATAACACAGAGTATCTACACAGATCTCATTAGCAACATTACGATTGAAGAGATCGAAACGGGTCTGATTAACTGTAATGTGCCTGCAATACCCGTCGTGAGAGTATATACGAGAACCATAGACACGGCTAAGTATTTGCGTCGACGGCTCCAGTTGAGGGGGTCTTCTGGATCATCGCTGGGACGCGGGACAAGCTCCACAACGCCTCCGGCTGTAGTACTCCCAGCGAGATCAAGAAGATGTACTGTGCCGGGGACAGCCTCCGGGTGTCTCTGAGCTGCAGTCATGGTTGGTGATTCCTCTTATGAATCTTAAATGTGCTTCTGGTTAGAGATATTGCTAATAGTTTAATTTCAGAAAAAGACGTAACCAAGCAATTCCTTGGCTCACAAAAGGAAAGCTGCCGGTTGTCTGAAACATACGATTTTTCGGCCCAGGGTCGGGCAAGGTAGGTTATGGTGAATATAAATACCTTCTGAAGGAGCTATCATCTAATTGGTATGAGCGATTTATTGCATTCGGAATATATGATTATGCTATACTCTGTATAAAGATGTCTGCCAATTTAATCAATGCATATCTGAAATGTCGGTGTGCCGTTAAATAAGCATAGCTTATCAAGGGTTATATAGGTTATATAAAGGCCTTTTAGGCGCTTTTTTTCTATATCAGTACAAGTCTCTTTATGGCCTCTGTGCTCATATTTTGCATTTTACCGTCGCTCTTTTGTCTTACCATAATTGTGTAGATCAACTCTGCATAGATCATCGTCAACCGTTTTAGACTCCCCAAGATTCACTTCATGCAGCTTTTCGATAGCCGAGGGATACACACATCCGGTTATCCGACTCCCCTGAACTATCCACGCCCAAATGACAGATAAGTTGCCTTGCGCGCCCTCCCGAATACATATGGTGATGAGTAAATCAAGATGTCTAGCGTGTTCTGATAACGAAATGTCATAGGTAAAAGACCTAGTGTCGTTCATCCCCATCTCAAACTCTGTGCTATTACCTGTATCTACTTATCTACTTCAAGATTCAAACCATCACGAGTAATGTCTCGTAGAAAATCATCAGCCTAAACGGCTAAATGCTACTAAATGGGAATGATTGGCGCTCTCTATCTGCCTATCTTTGATATAAGTTGGTAGATAAGCTAGCACTTATATCGGAGACTGGCCGAGCGCGGTGATGATAAGCTGAACAGACAGCACTAAATCTGGAGACGGCGCCTGTTACTTACGCTAGTTCGAGATATTTATCTCTTCGAGTTTATGCTTTATGTCAATTTGGTATCTTATCAACACAAGTAGATGGTTTTGTGATAATAATAGATAGATTGGTTTCCGAAAGCGATGCCGATACATCTCACTAGAAAGTGCCGGTCATCGTTTCAGCTAGTCAAAGCCTCGACTTATCAATGGGCTTTTGCGATGACATCTAGTCTGAGATATCTTCATCCCTGTCATCCATACTCTTTAGCTGCTTCTTCCCCGCGCGCCAAATTAGCTCTTGATAGGGGAAGAATCCGGGGTAAAACTCCGCACGTAGTGGATAATCCATTTAAAGCGTTGACCGTGCAGATAATCATGGATTCTATGGTCAGCTCATCAGCCCCGGCTTGTTTCCACTGAAGGTAATCAGAAACCTTGGTGCCCATCATTTTATTTTATTTTACCTTTCCACTCCAGAACCGGAACGAGATACCGTCCCCTGCCTCCCGCCATGTCATCAAAGATTCTTCCTGTTATTCAGGTAAAAGCTCTGGTATCCGGACCTCCGGAATTCGAGGCCGTACGCACAGCTTTGTTGGAGGAATTTGCAGCTAAGGTGCCAGATGAGCTTCGACTACCTCCTGAATTGATCAGTAATGCCCCCAAGAATGTGACGGGAATTCCTCGAGAATGCGGTCTTCTGTCTCCTGAAGAAATTGACATTACTGAAAAATGGGACGCCACTGAGTTAGCCGAAGCAATTGCTTCCAAAAAGTTGACTTCTGTGGCTGTGGTTACGGCATTCGCCAAAAGAGCAATTATTGCACATCAGTTAACCTCTTGCCTCACAGAATGGTTTATGGATGAGGCCATTGAGCGGGCAAAGTCTCTAGATGAACACTTGCAATCCACAGGAAAGACAATTGGTCCCCTTCATGGAGTTCCCATTAGCATCAAAGAACACATGCCCATAGCTGGACACTGGTCTGGCGTCGGATATTTAGACAAGAGAAAAAAAGATGAACAAGACTCCCACATGATATCAATCCTGCGAGCTGCTGGAGCCGTTTTCTACTGCAAGACGAATCAACCTCAAGCCATTATGCACCTTGAGAGCACTTCCCTGTGGGGTCGTGTCTTAAACCCTCACAACACCGGTTTATCGGCTGGAGGGTCTACAGGAGGAGAAGCCGCCTTGATAGCTATGCGAGGATCCGTGCTCGGTATTGGAACCGATATTGGCGGAAGTATCCGCGGTCCTTCGGGTTTTTGTGGTATCTACGGTTTCAAGCCAACGTCATATACGCTGCCAATGAAAGATCTCCTTGATGGCAGTGCTGTGGCTGAACTGAATATCCTGATTTCCGCTGGCCCAATGTGTACTACTTTGAGAGACATGAACCTCTTCATGTCCGTTATCCTAGACGCGAAACCATATTTATTAGACCCAAGGCTTATTCCCATTCCTTGGACCGGCCTCGCCTCAACACCAAAGTCTAAGCCACTCAAAATCGGCATCATGATAAATGATGGAGTCATTGTTCCACAGCCGCCGGTTATTCGAGCTCTAGAATGGGCAGCAAAAAAGTTAAAGTCGTCAAATGATTTCTCTATTAAAGCATTCCAGCCATACGGCGCTGCCAAAGCGATGAAAAACATACGTCTCGCGTATTGGCCAGACGGAGGTAAAGGCGTAAAAGATCACCTGACGGCTACGGGTGAGCCTATGCTCCCTTTGACACAATGGATAATAAAGGACGCCGAAGGCCCAGAGCTCAAACCGATAGAGATCTTACAGCAACGCCTCGACCGTGACGATTTCAGATGTGAATTTGCCCGTCACTGGGAAACCCAAGACGTTGACTTTGTCATCTGCCCTGTCTTTGTTGGTCCTGCGTGTATGCACGAAACAGCGTTTTACTGGAATTATACTGCGTTCTGGAACTTTGTCGATTACCCTGGCGTGGTCATTCCTACGCCTATTAAGGCTGGCAAGAAAGGGGCTGAGAAGTATGCAGCTGATGTTGCGTCTCCTTTGAGTAAAGACGATGAGCATGTCCGGCAGATGTGGGAGGATGGTGATTTCGAGGGGGCACCTATTACTTTGCAGGTGGTGGCGAGGAAATATCATGATAATGATTTGTTTGCGGCGTTGGCAAAGATGAAGACGTTTTTGGAGTTGCAATAGAATATTTATTAAGTGCTATCCTAAGAAATAGATCATTCTGCCAAAATAGCAAAACATCCGCCCTTATTGGCACGATACTGTAACTTACACCAGTTTATAACTGGCATTGATTATTCCGTTGCATTAACAGCTCACTATTTTAATGTCTCTTTTAAGATGGTGCACACTATACGTCAGATACTCCTCTTAGATAGATAAGCTAATGCTTGAAGTATTTCCTCCAATCCCTCGAGGTACGACCAATAAGTGCAAGAAGGTAATAGTATGGTTTACTAATAGTGATATTGCCGAACATATATTAAATTCAAATTCAAATCACGAAGAACATGAAGGATAAATTGATAGCTTCATTTACACAGGTGTGAGGAAGGCTATTATATGAAACTTGTTAGGAAGATCACGTATTGCTATATGACCACGGAGATAATGGGTTATCAATGCATCCGTGTGCACGTATCAGTCCGTATAGCTCGTCTACTTCTTGAAATGCCGGCTGACAGAGCCCCCCATCTATAAAAACTTTCTTGCCACCAAAGCTATCATTGTTTGACGCCTCAGCTCTTGCTAAACTAATCCTCGTTTGTTGTATAACGAACATGTCCTCAACTTTCTGGAGAAACGGCTGTGTCATCCCATGGCTCGGAAAGAGTTGATTTGGCAATCTTTGGTGAACCTTTTCCTCTAGCTTTAACTGGCGTCACCTTCTAATACTCCATGTTAATCATACATGATGATCTCTGATAAGACTAGTCAGAAGAATCAATGGGAAATGGCGGTTTTTTGTCATCCAAAACAGATTGATCACTGCTAATTGTTCTATTGAGTTTTCAAATGATAAACTAAGCTATTTTAGTTGTTGTGTCCTTGAAATACATCATTACGGGGTTGGACCTTTTCCCTTTGCAGCATAAGAGTTGACAAAGATTACCTATCGACTACAACGGTTCGAAGTAGTCGTTCTATACAGCCAAATGGGAAGTTCCTGCATTCAAACGTTCATCCTCTACTGTTGACAGTAGGTGAAAGGCCTAAGAGCTTGGTATTACTCAAACCAAGCATAGCTCAATGCTTAATGATCCGAATTTGGAGGATACTCTACTGATGCTCATACAAGGCCTTGTTACTACACTCGTTCATTCCTTGAGGCTAGTAAGCAGAATAACCACCAAAGTGACCTAGTAATCTATGTTTGTTTTACAGTAATTGCTGGTGACCGATTGGCGCACATAGATTCTTTTTTCAATTCCAACAACTCCTACAAGTCAGTGGAGAGCAGTGGCATCGAGCCAATCATCTGCAATTGGCGTGTTGTATATTATTATTTATTCAAGGACTAGAGTGTGTACTGTTTTTGGAATGTCGAAAAAGGGATTCAGCAAGCGTATCAATTTTCAATTGACTATTTCAGCTGTTCTAATAGATATCATAAAGAGAACTGATATACTTAATTTCTATATTAGCTTAATAAACTTAATAGCGATTTTATAAAGTACTTGGACTGATTATTAAGTGAATAAATGAATCTAATACCGCTTACTCAGTAAGTCTATTATAATCCAAGGTGAATAAATAACTCTGTTCATGGTACAAACCCAAGAAATTCTTAAAAGAATATATCCAAGGCATTGAAGAAAATAGAGCTTAATCCACCCACTGCCTCATCAACTATTCCCGCAACAAACTCTTCACCAAGTAAAAGGTCAAAAATCCCAGATACATCATCAGAATAATCCCAGCTTATCCCGGATTGCATTGCATTACCAGGAGCTGTCGCCACGAACCCGGATGGATCGGATATATAAGAGATGGACATCTCCCAGCCCTCCGGGGTTGTGAATGAATACGTGCCGGCAGGTGCTCTCGATTCTAGTATGGCTCTCGTGCTCTTCTTTGTTGTTGGCAGCATAACCCAGGAACCGCCGTTCTTGCCCGAGATTCTCCAATCGCGATGCCCAAAATGGTGGCCCTCTGTGAGACTGTGAGTTGTCCCGTTTGTGCCTGTAGCATCCAACTCCCTTGTTCCAATTTCAATGCCGTTAAACCTGACAGGTTCTGTGATGGTTGTTTGAACCTGTTTCCCATTATTGAAGTATCGATAACTTGGCTCTTGCAGGGCAGCCAGAGCACAAGAGGCAGTGAATAAAAAGGTTAAAGCCTGCATATTGATCACAAGAGATGTAAATGTATTGGTTTCAGCAGAGTAAAGTTTTGGAATGCCAACTGAGAGGTATGATAGATATATATACTATTCACCGCTACGGAGTAGTATTTACTATTTAACATTCTAAGTTTTATATCAATACTATTATAAATCACTATTATTGATTATATGAAATTATAAAGCAGAGTCATTGATTATATATAATTATAAAGCAGAATTATTGATTACATATAGAGTATAAATATATAAGTTCCCCGGTAAAATTGTTCAATATTTATACTATATGTATAATAGTGTATTATCAATACAACTGCAACTGGATTTATAAGGGGAATTTTCTTATAAAAGCTCTCTTTTCAGCCAATCACAGACCTGACCGCTATGGCAAAAGGTAAGCTTTGCCCGTAGTTATCTAGGAAGCTAGCTATCAGGGTCTATAAAGGTCAGTAATTATATCGCAAATATTTCCAAATAGTCGTGTATCAATCATATGGCTATCATATAAAACAGTATTTATTATGCTTTGGAATGTATAAGCGCTAAAATCTGACACAAGCCGTACTTTTATATTGCGAGAAATCGATAATGACTTATACTATAGCAATATCTAGCGGTGTAGGATTTCCTAGGGTTATCCCTGGTTGCTTGTAAACTGAAGAATACTGTATAGCAAAGCTGCATTATAGTGCTCCGTACTCCGTATAGTTTTAAAGATAGTAAGCTTTTTTGTAAAGGACAATGTTAGCATAAAGACATAGCATATTTATTAGCTTGACTAGCACATCTTGAATGAACGAGAAGAATTGTAAAATACCATTTATGCATGTTCCAACACTGGCTAAAGAGTAGCTGCTTGTGAAGACTGTTTATTTCTAAGACAATATCTAGGTTCTATCCTAGTTATCGATAGGACTAACAGTGGGATCCCAAGCTATTGGTGCATAAGAGTCAATATCCAGCGTCTCCATATCTGCTATTGTCAATTCAAAATCGAAGAGATCAGCATTAGACTCAATCCTTGAAGGTGTCTCACTCTTTGGCAGCGGAATGAAGCCCTATAAAAACCAAACTGTTAGATTCTACTTCAAAATCATACACCAGGCGCAATGGGGATTTGCTATCTCTCTTCTCATACCTTTTGCAGACTCCATCGCAGCAAGATCTGCGCTCCCGTCTTGTTATACTTCTCCATAAGAGCCTTCACAACCGGCTCGTCAAATCTCTGACCCTTGACAATAGGACAATATGCCTCGATTGCAACCCCATGTTTCTTGCACCACTCAGTAATATCCGAACGCGGCAACCAAGGATGTAGCTCCCATTGGCCGACACTGATTTCACCTGCATTTCCCTCGCCTAGCTCAGCTTCAAGCTCCTTGATGTAGGCCAGCGTCTCCTCAAGATGGTGCACACCATAATTGGACACTCATATAGATCGAACCTTGCCTGCGCGCTTGGCATCCACCAAAGCCCTCCACGTTCCTTTTCTCGCTTCCGGCCCCCCATACGGGCTGTGATTAAGGTACAGATCGATGTAATCGAGCCCCGTCTCCTGGAGACTAGCATCAATCGCCTTCTTAGTCGCATTATAACCAGGTTCGAAAGCCTTGGTAGTGACAAAAATCTCTCCGCGAGGAATTCCAGATGCTTTGATGGCTTCACCACAGACGCTTTCGCTATCGTACATGCGAGCGGAGTCAAAGTGTCTGTATCCGGTTTTGAGTGCGTGGAGATTAGCCGCTCGGCCTTTTCCATGTCCGATTTTGAAATTCTCATCTGCTGAGGCGGCAGTCTGTAGAAAGGGTTAGCTATATATATATATATTGTTACTATTGTTTGAAATCTTCTAGACTTACCCCGAAGCCTAGTACGGGAATCTCATAGCCAGAGAGCAGCTTAAATTTGGAAGCCAAAGTGAGTCGCGACATTGTTGGCCCTATTCTCAAAACAATAACGACTTTCTTTATGTAAAAAAAAAAATTGTAAATGAAGCACGGAAGCTCTTGTTGCTTAGTATATAGCAAAAGCTTCTTCCTAACAGAATAGAATTGAAATGTTCAAAATCCCTTCACCACAATATGAGAATAAATTACCTCTTTATATATATTACAAAACTCCATCAGCCCACACATTTTCTTCCTTTCTTCTCCGATCCAATAGCAGCACAATGACATTATTGCCGCACGCACTCCGAGAATTTCCTGATAACAAACCATTAAGGAACGGCAGTAGGAGAAAAAAATTACCTTATTGGGAACTCTAGGGAAGGGATCCGGGGTTTGAGCCGCCGTTATCTCCAGTAAGTGATGACACGATCACTAGGGGTATTATTTACTTCACCATTTTTTTTCCCGCCGCTCAGAAGATAATGTCTGTCCAAGCATCAATTGATCAATAATCTCATATAACACGAAGATATCTTTATATTCTTTCATGAATAGGTATTCATAACATCTTACTAATGTGATCAGACCTTGCATCATAACATACCTTGCGAAAGAATCCCACAAATATACAGCAATCATATATCAGAAACTTTGCCTCACATATCCTCAAGGTACCCTCTCCGAAATGCTGTAAACATGTCAGCCAAAGACATCATAATCTAATTTATACTTTATTTTTTTCGGTGTAATGCCTCACCTCCAACAACTAAAGCCGCCGCATGCATAACACACGATATCGGCCGAAGATCCTCTTCAGAATCTTTACGATCCAAACGTTTATCCCAAAACTCAAGTAGAGATGTCACACAAGACTGCAACTCATCGCTCACATCCCAACAAGAAACTCCAATACATGTCCCAAACTCTCGAAATGCCAGTCTTTGGGATGCGCTCCTATGCATCAGCAGAGAGTCTGGATCAATCAACTCCTCTGCTCTAGGCAATGCCTTGTCGCGGAATTTTACAGCCCATGGTTCATCTTCCCATAGATGACACATCCAGAGCCCCATGCCCAGGTCCAAGAAGTCGGTGCCAACAGAGAGGCTTCGCTTCCGTATCATGAGATTCCAGTAATCACTAATCTCTTGATGTAAAACGTTATTTCGGTGACCTTGCTTCGCTGCCGTGGCCTGAAGCAACTTATAGATGGCGTATCCTGTCGCTGCGTCCAAGTGGCCCTCAGTAGGTACAAGGACGTTCTTCATATTCATGTCGAGTTTCCATACCATTTTTAAATCCCCCGATAGGCAATGCACGAGAAAGCGTGGGTGTATCGCCCTCGCTAACTGAATAGCCAAGTCGTTGTATGCCACATCACCTGCTGCAATGGAGAGACGATTCAGCGCAAACATCCACAGCGTAAGATAGTGATGGTACTGTCCATCGCCATCGGTTCCCTTTGCCTCTAGCTTTCCAATTCTTAAGCCTCCTCTCAAGGGTTCATCATCCGTAGCACCATCAAGTCTTGCTGACCCATCTCTCGTTCTCCCAAGTGTATCGTGCACTGTTTGGACAAGACGCTTTGCTAGCATGAGATATTTGGACTTGGTTGTTTCTTTGAAGAGGGTGATGAAGTTAATGACACCAAAGGCATCCGTCCAAAGATATCGACCGCGATGACCACCAGCACCAGGATCATCAGGAGGGATCCAGTCATTAACATCGTCACTTGTAAGTTCGTCAAAGGAGCCATACACTGTATTCATTGCTTCAATAAAGCGGCCCATGTTATCACGTTGCGACATGGCTTCTTTAATATGCCATATAAGCTCTCTCTGAAAAAATAATGAAGAGTAACAGTGATGAAATGAACGATGACTTCACATGAGAAAATCAATTGATTAGTTGCCATGACTCAAAACGGGTCTACGGATGTGATGCCATTATGACGAAGTGGATGATTTGTTCGCTATTAGGTTAATTACCTACCGTCCTTTTTACGGTTTTATTTTGCTTTTCCTAACTTATCCGAGTTATTCGCACCGTCCAAATCTCATCTCAATTCCCCTTTGCTCTCTAAACCGATTACATACTGTTCTCTATAAAAACTCAGCCTAGAACTCATCTAATAAGTGAAAGTATCCTAACCTTGTGCAAGTTGAACCATAAAATGCCTTGATAAACCCAACCGTTCAAAATCTCATTGACCGCCAAGCGGCCCTTCATATACACCGAGAGGATGATGCATCGCAAGTGGCCACAGATCAACCAAATGCTGCGTCTGCAAAAACATAAGAGCTCCAAGATCGTCCCACAAGAGACTCCCTAGAACGCACACAATGCCTTTATAACCAGGAGATTCTTCGGCACGTTCCGCATCAACATGATTGGGATCGTAGTGCCTGTCAATGGCGATTATGAAGCCGTCCTGTTGTGGTGTTGGATGAAGATAGGAGTCAATCACAGCTTTATCCGCTGCCAAAACGACATCAGCATGAACACTGGGTGGAAATTCCTCTAAACCACGGAATTGTTGAAGTTGACTGCATTTCATTTAATTAGCTTGTTTATTCTGCATAATTTGATGTTGCAAGGAGAGATAAAAAAGAAAACGTACGTCTTGAGGGCGTCAGTATCGCCATCCGCGACGTTCAAGTCTCGAGCGTCTCGCCAGTAAATCTTTGAATGCGCTCTAATATTGTCAATGCCATCCAATTCATGGCCCCAATTTGCAACGTCAGCTTCAAATTTGGCCTTGAATGCCTCCCACTCGTCATCTGTATGTTCATGAGAGAGACGATAAGCCACGTATCCCCATTCAAAGTCATTTTCTGTGTTGAGACACTGGTTTGCTTGTACCACCCAAAGTTCCTTATCCACAGCCATAGGCTCTCCTCGAAGTTCCAGCCTTGTCTGTTCTTGAGCTCTGACTTGGCTGCGGGCCGTCTGTGAGACGTTGGACAATAGATCAAAGCCTGTTGGAAGACCAGGCGGTGCGTTCTGACGATCCTGACCAGTCCACAGTTCAGTACGTGATAAATACTTTAGCCTCAAATAGTAATCTCCAGTTCGGGCAAGCGTATTGGCCGAAAAGGAGATTGGTTCCTTGCGATAAGGTTCTGCAGCATCCGGACGCGGCGGAGCATCATCTTGTGCAGGCATAGCCTCTCCTTTGTATCCATCCATGGGTAGGAAGATGGCAGAGTCAGCTTGAGCTGCATTTTCCAGCAGATCGTGAAGTTTGTTTGTCAATGTCCATTGTTGCTGGTCAGGTCCACCACCCAAAGGAAGACCTGCGAGCTCTTCGAGGATGGGAATACGAAGACGATCGATGCTACTTACTACCCAACGGTGAGAGCGAGATGAAATAAAGTTGAAGTGGGATTTTATATATTCATGCCATCTTGCTGCGACTTGAATCTCCGGCTGCTGCTCCTTTCTCCTCTTGATATTCAGCGCATCCTCGAAATCTTTCAAGTGACCCCATATCAGGTTGTAAGTCTCGCGAAGGGCAGCTTTAACGGGTGGAAGATTGAGATAATGAAAGACGTTGGTGACAGCGCAAAGATACTGACAAGCAGTGTGAAAATTATCAGGTGAATCGAGTGAAAGGTCCTTCCAACGCCTCTCGGAAAGGGGCATAATCCCTTCCCAAAGCCTCGACTTCATCGAATGAAGCTCCTTTGAGATGGGTACCAACCGCGATGAGTCTTCATGAGAGCCAATCCGCATCATGATTTGATCAATAGGTGTCTCGTAGCTAACATCAAATGGAGGCGGCGCCCACGATGCCAGCGGTTGATGCAGCATCAGCCTGAAAACGTCTTCTGGCAGGGGCTGAAAGGATGATGGGCTACCACCCGCGAGACGTCCAAACAAAATTGATTCAAGAAAATGGGGTAAAGTTTGAGGCTCCAAGATTCGGTCTACAACCCAAAGCTTGGTATCGTACTCGTTATTAGCAGAGGTGGTTCTTTCTCCTGGCGGTCGGACGTGGTCGAGCGCCCCCGATGGCGTATTGCCTCTGGAAATGCGGTTGTTGCTGAACGTGCTCGATGACGATGATCCATTTTGACTTAACAAAAGGTCAAGATTCAACAATAGATTCGCAATGTTCATCTTGATGAACTACTCGCCCTTTCGCAAACTTAGAACTCTGTTCGAAAACAAGGTTTTTCCAACTTTATTTAGCGTACAACGATTAAACCCGTCTCGTCTGTCTGATAGCGATAGGTGAAAGCAAAGGCGAGGTTTAAAAAGAGTCGAGTGTATGTATGTGACTGACAAAACAATTTGGATCAGGATCGAGCTGTATCTTTATATGTTTTCATTCCAAGTGCTCAGCAATGCAATGCTAGGAGTCTCAAGTCTAAAAGACAATAGCGGGACAATCAAAATGGCTGCCTAAGTCTACCTGAAGCGTTGTGGGCGGGGGAGCAAACAGATCAAACGCAAAAAAGAAGCTATACTAGCGCAAGTAACCGCATCAACAAGGAGAATAGCTACACGAACCCGTAGGATCCCTTCAATATCCTGGCCCAAATGCCCCCAGTTGGATAGGATGGATAGAACGAATCAACGCAGTCCAATACTTTGGTATCGTTTGTCTCTACCTAACTAAGTAAGTCAAAGCAGGCAATCAGTAATCAGTTCTTAGGTTAGGGAGCCAGCTTCTAATCAAACAGTATCAAATGTCGTGTCTTCAAGTAGCTAGACAAAATGCCCCTATTCATTCATTCAATCAATCGATCGATCAATCAATCAATCAATCAATCATTCATTCATTCATTCGCTAAAACGCCCCATATTAGCCACACTGACTCCTGCGACTTCATCAATGCCCCGATACACGCAGCACGCCTCCTAGACATTGTTATCGTCATCCTCGTCACTCATATCCATAGTCACTTCTTCTTTATCATCTTCGTCATCAACCAGCATCGTCCGTCGCCTGCCAAGTCGACTCTTTCCTTTATCCAGCATGCCGCGACCAGTTTTTTTACCATGAACTTTCCGACTCGCCTCGAGCTTCTTCCGTTCCAACATTTGTTCAAAATCGGCCAAGTCTTCCGCCTCTTCTTCCGCAGCACCATCCATCAATGCAGTCTCTTCCAATGCCTTGTTCAAGAGCTCTGTCGCGATGCTATCTTGAGGATGGACTGCCAAAGCCTCATGAAGGACAACAACGGCCTCCTGTGGCCGGTTCTGTTCCATCAAAATGAGCCCCTTGGCATTAAATATTGCTGCATTTTTTCCGCCTGCCCGCAGTACTTCGTCGAATTCCGCCAGTGCACGGTTGAAGTGTCGTAGCCGGCGAAAAGCGTGTCCTAGATTTGTCCTTGCCGCAAGCCATGCTGATGGCTCGCTATCATTTTCGTCGGCCACTTTGAGTGCGGCTGTAAAATACTGGACGGCCTCTTTTGGCTTGTCCTGATGGTATTTCACGATACCCATCTCATTTAGGAGAAGTGGGTCTGTCTTGCAAAGTCCGTACGCCGTCTTTAAAAACTCTTCAGCAATTGTCATGTTATTCAGTGCATGATTTTGCATCCCGAGAAAGATCTGTGGTAAGTGTGTGCCCATAAAGAGGCGTGCCGCTGTTGAGTAAGCTGAGATGGCTTGATCATGTTCTCCTTCTTCGGCAAAGGTATGCGCAAAGCCTATCCACGCGGGGCCAAAATGTGCATCCATCATGCTCGCTTTGCTAAAGTACCGCCTTGCTTCAGCAATCTTTTGGATACTAAAATAATAAATACCCACAGCCAACCATGTACATGGTTCTTCAGGATGGCTGTCTGCAAGATCATGCGCAATCAGGAATAACAAATTCTTCATCTTGAGCTCGTATAGACATGCCAAGTGAACGGGGTATATGGAAAAGTTGTATTTGTCGTCTTCCAGAATCGTGTTGGTGATTGTCAAGGCATCTCGATATCGGCACTGCGTGTATAGTAGATCGGCTCGAGCAAGCTGCAGGTCGGGATTAGCGGCCAACTGATAATGTGTTGACAGCGAGTCGTAAGCCGTATCAAATGCTGCAGGGTTCCTGTACTTGGATAGTCGTGTCGTGTAGAGCATCCTAGTGAATTCGGCCGCCTCCTGAGAAGCCTTGGGATCCCCCGATAGACGTATTGAATCAAAGTCTAGGCTGTCAAGGAACTGCCACTCTTCGTCCGGCGACAAAAGAGAATTCTTCATCAACTGTTGAAAGGCTTCAAAGCACTGCACATCAATCCGCACAGCATCCTTGTAGCACTCTTTGGCTCGATCAAAAGCGTTTTGCTTCGCATAGCAGATCCCTCGAAGGAAGCACATAGCCGCCTCAAATCGTCGAGTCGCTGATTCTTCGTCCACCACATCATCGTCTCGTCTGCGTCCACTTCGCGGTTGTGCTGATGAAGCCTTTCGCTTGTTGCTTGGCCCGTTAGATATGAGGTGTGTCGGGTTACGCTCACCCAGAACAGTCAATGCTTCTTCAAAACGGGACTGTTTAATGAGGCAGTGGCCCGCAAGATAGCGGCAAGCTGGATTGCGACCGATGAGATCTTGTTTTGAGAGAAATGCTTGAGCACGTGTGTAATTTCCTGTTGCAAAATGGACTTGGGCTAGCCAAAAGGCATCATTGTCATCGTCTAGAAGTTGGTAAATGAAAGTGTTAGCCAAGATGTTTTTTTCTTTTCTTTTCTTTTCTTTTCTTTTCTTTTCTTTTCTTTTCTTTTTTTTTCGTGCTAGGAGTAAAGGATTGTCTATCTGGTCGCTACAGACTTGTCAAGGCAAGGAGCTTGTCTCCAATAAAGATGGCTGATTCATATTGCGCTTTGTTCAGGGCATCCTGCCTCCAATCCCTCAGAAACTTCTCCATCCTCTAGCATCGGTAGGAACGGGACATGGAGGAGAGAATACCAAGGAAACAAAACAAAACAAAAACAAAGCAAAAAAAAAGAAAAACAAAATTGTTTGTATAGGTATCTAGCAAGACCACATTGCTGATTGTTTCGTTGAGTGAAGTATTGATATCAGATATCCAAATCCTTGATGATGACGCGCCAACGATTAGATTCCCAGAGCGCGTTAAAAGATTTGCCCGCTGGCTAGGGAGTGGATTGAAGCTTTCTCACAGGGGGGTGGACAGAGCAAACAGCGGGGTAGCTTCAAAGGAATAGCCCCTCGCTATAGGGAGCCTTGCCCGCTGTAGGTTAAAAAAAAATTCCAATCAACTCCGATAAAGGAGCTGAAGACGAGTCAAATCTTCCTGAGGAGAGGAAAAAATATTTTTATTCTTAAATTTTATATTAATTTTCCTTTCAGCATCCGTTTGAGCATATCCACGACTCCAATTGGAAGATAGCCCGTATACACCATTCTCTTGTCAGAATAAAAAGTCGAAGCGCAAACATGGCATCCCCCGCTCTCATTCGTGCCTCAGCGCTTGCCCGTGATACCAACGAGACATCGATCCAGATCGCACTCAGCATCGATGGCGGCGAGCTTCCACATGATACCGACCCGCGACTTCTTGAGGCCACAACCGCACATGCCTCACAGTCTAGCAGCTCCCAGGTGATTTCTATTGACACGGGCATTGGCTTCCTGGATCACATGCTGCATGCTCTGGCTAAACATGCCGGTTGGAGCATGGCGCTGAAATGCAAGGGCGACCTTCATAGTGCGTATTCATATCCATAATATGTGCCATGTGCCATACGCTCTATATTTAGCATGTATATATATGTTAACGCTTTGGCTTATTTTTTCCTGAAGTCGACGATCACCATACCGCCGAAGATTGTTGTATTGCGGTTGGTTACGTCTTCGCCAAAGCTCTTGGCACTCTAGCCGGTGTCGCCCGCTTCGGTTATGCCTATGCTCCTCTTGACGAGGCTCTCTCTCGTGCCGTGGTCGATCTCTCCAACCGACCCTATAGTATTATCGATCTGGGCCTCAAGCGCGAGTTCCTCGGCCAGCTCAGCACCGAGATGGTTCCTCATTGCCTACAAAGCTTCGCGCAGGCCGCCCGCATCACCCTCCATGTCGACTGCCTGCGGGGTGATAATGATCACCACAGGGCTGAGAGTGCGTTTAAGGCGCTAGCTGTGGCGATTCGAATGGCGACTACGAGGGTTCAGGGCAAGGAGGGAGAGGTTCCTAGTACGAAGGGCACATTGAGTGCTTAGATTATTTAGGTTGGGGGGGATAAAAATGCTAGAGAGGGAGTTTGGAGTACAGCTGATTCTTTTACGCAGGCATACTAGCGATGTATGTGGCATGGCAATCTATTGGAGACACAATAAGTTTTTTTTCACTTGGGTACAGTTGTAGAATATATATATTACAAGATGACTAACCATTAAATGTGGCATTTGTTATATCTTTTTGCACCTATGTCCTGTAATCTCCATTAATTGTAACATAATCATGACTGAAATCACAAGTCCAGTGCACTGTGCTCTTATCACCTGTACCCAGCGTCACCAGAATTTCCAAGTCTTCCATCTCAAGAATCTCACTTGCCCTCTGTTCATCAACATTCTCCGGCTCGCCATTCACCAACAGCTTCAGCTCAGCTGAACCATCGGTAGGGATAAATGACACGCTTGTCCGCTCAGGAATAATCTCTGGGATGTCATTAACTGGCTGGCCAGGAGGTGAGATGAGTGCGTAGCCGGCAGCGCACAGGATACGACCCCAGTTGGCATCTTTGCCGTATAGAGCCGTCTTGACGAGAGGAGAACGAGCAATGGTTCGAGCAATTTCTCGGGCAGATTCCTCGCTAGCCCCATCAACAACACGAATAGTGACGAATTTAGTGGCTCCTTCGCCATCACGGACGAGGTACTGGGCCAGCTTGGCGGAAAATTCAGTCAAGATAGTTTTTAAGGCTTCGTAGTCGGCAGACTTCTCAGATGAAATCTCTTTGCCACCGGCAGCACCATTAGCAAGGAGGGCCACGGTATCATTGGTAGAGGTATCGCCATCAATGGTTAGCGCGTTAAACGAACGATCCACCGAATACTTGAGTAAAGGACTCATGAGACCCGGAGCAATAGGTGCATCGGTAGCCAAGATGGTGAGCAAAGTAGCCAGATTGGGAGCCATCATGCCAGCACCCTTGGTCATTCCCGCAATGCGGTACTCGACTCCAGGAGAAGAGGGCAGCTCAAAGGACCTAGACAGGAGCTTGGGGAATGTATCCGTGGTACAGATAGCCTTGGCACAATCTAACCAGTGTCTATGTGAGTCTCCAGCCTGGTGGTAAGCCATGGGGATGTGGTCCACAATCTTCTGGATAGGAAGCCTTTCAGAGACAAGAGAAAGATTAGTGCTTTTTTTTTTTTCTTCACCATTTGGAAAGGGTACGACAATATGGCATAGAATCCTTTTGCCTATCAGAAAAGAAGAGAAAATTAAAACTTTACCTTTGCCCAATAACTCCTGTACTCATAACAATTGTCGAATCTTGACTCCCAACCCTCTGATCCGCCGTCCTCGCCATACTCGCGGCATCCTCCAGACCTCCGACACCGGTAACGGCATTGGCATTTCCAGAGTTAACAATTACACTCCGAAGCCCAGCATTAGCTTTATTCTGAAGAATCTTGCGACTAAAAGTCACAGGCGCCGCCTGAAATTTATTCTTCGTAAAGACAGCCGCCGCAGAGGCCGGTCGATCGGACGTCACGAGAGCAATATCCGCTTTGCTGGTGTTGCCGGGCTTGACGCCTGCGAAGATGCCAGAGGCAAGAAAGCCTTTTGGATAGGTGCCTGAGGTGGGCACATATTTTAATTTGGCCGGCGGAATGGCATTGGCAAGGCCAGTGGAATAAGCGCGCTTGAATTTAAGCATAGCTTCGAGATTAATTGATATGAGAGAGCTGGGAGTTTTGAGGTTATACTTTTAGCTGCTGAGCTACCTATAACCTACTAATATAGTAGATACATAGACAATAGTGCACGTACAGAGTGTTATGCTAGTATGAGTCAAATGGCGGCTATGTGGAGAGCTTGTTCATGTCCATGTCCATGGCTTGAATAGGTACACGCTGTTGCTAATGCTGCAATCAGCTTGCGATCGGCAGTAAATCCTTAGAGTCAGTCAGTCATGAAGAAAGAATATCTTATATGAGAACAAGTAAGTCAATGAATTATCACCTCCTTGACTCTATTTAGCCACTAAGTAAATAACTTGCCTATAGGGAGTATGGGCACTAAAGAAAGCCCTATAGAAACTTCCACTTGTACTGTACGGTTCAACAAATATCATATCGTCTGACCATCCTATTAAATAACTGTTCTTTGCCAGTTCATAATATATTCTAAGCGTGTTTTGCCTTAATGCACCAGAAGATGAATTGTCTTCTACCTGTAAACGTTTATTCTCTAGGGTGGTGTGCCTTGCCTTGCCTTATTTTGCTTGTGCGACTTGTCTGCCTGCCTGCCTGTTTATGATCAAACGGAAAGTTGGAACGGAGCTTACCTAATTCACTGATTTGTTGGCCCCACTCTCTGGCTATAAAACCTCGTCCGCCCTCCCGCTTTTTTCAGATTCTTCTTTTCTTTCTTTTCTTCCCCATCCAAGTGCACGGGCGTTTTCCTTCTCCGTGAAGCGATAAGCTGAGAGAGGAATTTTGCTAGTTGAAAACTATACACTGACCACTCCTGGTTGGGTTCGTCCTGGCCAGGGAATTTTTGGAAACCCTTCTACTTGTTTTGTGGAAAATTCTTTTTTTCTTTCATTGCGGATGGTCCCTGGAGGACTGACGTGAAGAAGGATTTGTGGGACGTGTCGCGAGCGGAGAAACAGTAGAAGCGTTTCTAGGAGGGTTGGAATAGGTTGTTTGGTGGCCTCAGGCGAACAAGGACTTCATGAGCAAGTGTGATCTCAACGCGTAGGAGACGCGTGAAGAATGTAGATTCGTCTCTTATCGCTTTCGTATTTCAGTAGAAGCTTTAATCTTCATTTGCTTTAGAAGATATAGATTGTATCTCGTACTTGAGGGAGGTGAAGCTGGTGTATCAGAATTATTCCAAAAGTGATCCGCTTGCCATGTAGATTGCCATATAGCATCATCTCGATTCACTACTGAACGCCGTATGAAGCCTCTTCCTATCTCTCATCGCGTAGTTGTCCGTCTTCTGTACGTATGGAAACTTACCATAACGAATACTTTCACAGCTCAGCCCATGGAGTAGCATATGTTAGATGCAGTTCATCTTACTTGAAATCTCGGGCAAGTTTCGCTCGCCTCAGCATCTTTGCCTTTATTAGCGCGGGGCAGCATTTCCACCATCCTATTATTTTCCAGTGACTCAAAGACCCCACCTTTGAACTCTCACAAGACAAGCCTCAGTTTCGCCAGCATTTCATGGACTGACTGACACAAGTTTCTGATTGTTTTGAGCCAATTATTTTATTGATTTATTAAGTTTTTCTCTTCCTTTCCATTTAGATATTCACAGTTTCGTCCCGCGACTACGCCTCATCAATCCCGTTCGACTGCGCAAATCGTTTCCAAAATCTCCGATTGGTTTTCCTCTTTCATCGCTGATACATACTGTTCTTCTTCTCGCTTGGATATCGTTTTCGTTCTATATCTTGATGGCAGCAGAAGGAGGCCAGCCTGCGCCCAAAAGCGAGGCTCCAGTAGAAAAGAAGGATCAAGCCCCGCAGGAAGGTCAAAAGAAGAACTCCAAAGACCAGAGCAAGGCCGCAGCAGCGGGAGGCGCAGCATCTACAGCATCTACTGAAGCAGCTGGCGAAAAGAAGCTCTCCAATGCCGAATTAAAAAAAAGAGCCAAGGAGGAAAAGGCAGCGAGAAGAGCAGCAGCTAAAACTACGCTTGTTGCCCCCCAACCTTCCAGCGCTGCAGGCCAAAGCGACGGCGCAAAGGGCAGTGGAAAGCCGAAGCAGAAACAAGATGGACCGCAAGGAGGGAACACTCATGGAAAGGCAGCGGCTCCACGATCAGCTGCGCCAATGCCAGCGCCCAAAGAAGCACATGCCTCGGTTCCCGAATGTTTTAGCCATTTGGCAATGGCGAAAGGGGTGAACATAACTCATGCAGACAAAGATGTGCATCCTGTTGTTTTGTTATTGGGCCAGCAGATGGGCACCATGGCCATAAGTGATAGTACCACTCGGCTAGAGGCTACTCTCTTGGCATTCAAAAAGGTGAAGAGCCATTTTTCAAATTTATTTCCTTTAACTTGGCCATAGGATACTAATGCAGAAGGAAAATAAAAACAAAAGGTCATCGATTCATATACAACACCACACGGGACAACACTCTCAAGGCATTTCACCTCGCACGTTCTCAACCCTCAAATCGTCTATCTTACAGCATGTCGGCCCATGTGCTTTTCCATGGGTAACGCTATTCGATGGCTGAAGCTTCAAATCAGCAAAATTGATATCGACATGGCGGATTCTGACGCTAAAAAGCTGCTGTGCGAATCCATCGACAGCTTTATCCACGAGCGCATCACCCTTGCCGATCTTGTCATTGTGAATACGGCTGCCGATATGATTGCTGAGGATGACGTTATTCTCACATATGCGCATCACCACCTCGTAGAGAGAGCTTTACTAAAGGCCAAGGGCGACGGAAAGAAATTCAAAGTCATCCTCGTCGACGATCCCTTTGAGAGAGTCGGCCTCAGCCACGTTAAGAAGCTGGCTGCTGCCGGAATCCCAGTGGCTTATTCTCCCGATTTCGGTGCTCTTCGCACCAATCTCCAGGAGTCAACGACTGTCCTCGTCGCTGCAGAGGCCATGTTTAGCAATGGAGCCATGTATGCACGGGCAGGCACCTGTGATGTTGCGACGGCTGCTTTCGATCTGGGTATGCGAGTCACTTCGCTGTGCGAGACCATCAACTTCACTGAGCGTGTGTCGATAGATTCGCTCACCTACAATGAGATTGATCCTGAGAGGAACACGGATGAGGAGTTTCGGCTTCTGTTCGATACGACTAGGGATAAGTCTATTTCTGCTGTAGTGACAGAGTTGGGTATTTGTTCGGCCAAGTCGGTTCCTGCAATATTGCGGAAATTGGAAGAATTGTAAAAGGTTATAAAAAAGAAATCAAAGAAAACAGGAAAAAAAAAAAAAATTGATTATTTCATGAGGCCAAACCAGCTTTTGATGGAACTGTTGGCATATGTTTGTAGTTTGTTCAATTGATTGAGCTTGGTAGCTGATGACTTTTTGATCTGAAAGCATCTTTTCTTATACCCTCACATCACCAATCTTCCATCAACTCCGGAAATCCATACTTCTCCACCAACCCATCTATATATACAATTCGAATTTCTTTCGCTGTTACCTTCTTCTTTCTTCCCCATCCCCCAAACACCCTTTTAGCCCTCATTCGTCTTCTTCATCTTCCCTCTTTATGCCTCCTGTCCCCTCTCCGCATCCCTCTGCGCCTTCCTCGCCCTCTTCTCCAACAAAGCCCTCTTCCGCTCATTCAGCATCGCCGTCTGTTTATCATCAACCCCCTGCAACCAGTACCCGAAACTCGCTCCTCCGGCCGCATAAACAGGGTACGCCCATAAAGACTGCTTATTGAAAAAAGGTCGCATCTCAATGCCGACTTGCCAGAAGCGCACGGCCAAGCCTAAAAGAGAGAGAAGGAAAAAAAAAAGAAGAAGATTAGTTCATAATGTCTTTAATTCGGGGTGGGGGGAAAAGAGACGAACCGAAGCAGCTCCAGAAGGCGATGCGGTGGACCATGATGGGCGAATGGAATTCGAGAACAGGGGATCGAGGCTCTGTGATGAATTTTTTTTTTCTTTTGTCGTGATTTCTTTCAGAGGACGGCAGACGGAGAATTGGGCCGTTTTTGAGAGCTTAGATGGGCGGGCAATGGGCTTGGATCGGACTTGGAGTTGGTGATGATCAGGTTTGGGTGGCCCGCTTTGTTGATAAGTCGCATCACGTGATAGAGCATGTGATTTTCTTTTACAACGGAATAGCTTCTATAAGTTTGGCCTCTGTAAGTGATAAAAGAGCTTATTGTAATGCGTTTTATATATTCAGTTCTGATTAATATTAGAGAAGAAGAAGGCTATAAATAGTGTATCGTTTAGTTGTGGCGAATATGTTTCTTCTATCAGCGCTTAGATTGCCATCAGACTCCTTCTTGACCCGCTCAGTAAGATATGATATCAAACTTGTACGTCTGCATGGCACTCTAATTATCTCATTATTATCTACTCATTTCTAATTGCACAATTTTATAACTAAATCATCCTCCTAGGAAAATTAGCCATCCGGCTTGATATCGCAAATGGTCTGTTCTTCTCCCACCTATCTATTACTTGTACTGATCAGACGCCCCTTTAAAAAAGGGCCACCAAAAAAAAAACGCCGTACAATGCAATCATGACATTAATCAAACGTGAGAAGGATTTCATCATGAGCCTCCCTGTATGGTGGAGGCTCTCGAGGACTCTGGATCCACTGCATTACCTTGGTCATCATCTTCCCCATGTATTGCTGAATAAACGATTCACTATGCTAAAGTATTAGATAGATGTCCCCTTGAAGAGGAGGTTTGAGGGGGGGGGGGGGGGTACTCCCGCTGGAGCGGGGGGTGGGGGGGGGGGGGGGGGGGGGAGAGGAAGACGTACGTATAATAGCTGTGGTCAGAATTATGAGTTGTAACCAGATTGTGGGCCAGTTCATGAGCCAGCACAACCCACCACCAAGTTGCTGCCTCAGCCCTAGCAGCTCCGTTTGGAGTATCTAACCCTGCGGCGTGTAGCTGGAGGAAGAATCGGAGGTTGCAAAAGATACTTCCACCAGTGTTAAATGCAATCGTGCCACCAGTCTCGTCATAAAAAATGTGAAGCACTTGTGGTGCCAATGAATAAACGTTACCAATCTCAACAAGTAGCGAGGCAAATGAGTTTATCGCACCAATATTTGTCGACAAGAAAGAGGCTGAGTTAGAGCCCATATGCTTGGCCACAAAGACCTTCATGCCATTCGAAGCCTCCGCCGCAAATATAATGTTTTGAGCTGGGGTTTTGTCGCAATATGTCGCTTGTTCCTTGACTTCTGTAACTTGCGGCTCTGAGTAGACTCTATCGGAGCCGTGAGCCCGCGTTGCGTTCACCGCATTCAACAGGTTCTGTTGTACAACCGCCGGGTTGGTCACTTTGCCGTCGTCCTTTCCCGGTCCGCCAGTACCCGATGATGAGCCCGCATTAGTAGTGGAAGGGTCACCCATAAATTGTTCCACGTTTCCTCGGGATTCGTTGTCATCGTCATCCTGCGTATCAAATCCAAGCCGGCGGCTAAGGTTAGAGAACAGACCCCTGCTTTTCCTTCTTGACGCATTCTTCTCCTGTCCATTCTCATCGGGTGACCCCCATGCGCCGGGCATGATAGGTTGTGAGGTTTCTGGAGATCTGGGAGCCTCTCGCGCAGCTTCGGCAGCTTGTGGAAGCTGTTGAGATTTGGTGAGATCAGTTTGGGATTGCTGAGCCCAGGACTGCTCCCTTTCTCGAATCTGCCTCTGCTCCTCTTCTAATGCCTTGCGTCTTTCTTCCTCAGCAATTCTGGCCTCAGCGGCCTTTGCTCGAAGGATTCGCTCGACGTTGTATCCTCGGGATCGTAAACCGTATAGGTCCAAAGTAAGGAATGGTTCAAAGAACAGGTATGCTTGCTGATTAGGCCTATCCAGTAGCATTTGGCATACCGCTTGGCCGATTTGATACATGTCTGGCTTTCCATCATCTGCAACATAGAGGACCCATGACCTGTTGCTGTATGTGCCCGCTGCAGATCGCCTCTCAGTATGCGACTGTCGATGGCCCTGCAAACTGCGTCGAAGTGCTACCGATCGAACCACCTCCACAGTTAGGTTCTTTTCGAGCCACTTTGCATCATGTCTGATGGCTTCCTTGCGGTAGTACTCGTAAAGGAAGATCTTGGTCCTTTCAAGAATGTGCTTCTTAAGCGACTCAGCCATCTGCTGTCGTGCTGTGTGAGGGCCAATGCGCACATCTTCCTGAACTATGCTGCTTAGCCTCGACGCACCGAGCTTCTGGTAGAATGACTCTAAAATATCTTCTTCAGGAGCGCATATCAAGTGCTCTTTGAAAAGGCGGTAACTGATAATGTCATCTACCACCACGATTTGGTTGGCAGCCGCAAGCTGATACTGCTTAATCGGGGCCTCATCTTCATCCAAATCATTACCACTGCCCTTGGAAGGTGCTACTAGTTCCTTATAAGCGAGAAGACATGAGCAGCTTTTCATTTTCCGCCAGAGTTCCTTGTCGCGCTGCAGAGTCGATGATGCCTCGGCTAAAGACTTGAGCAGATCTAGATATTTCTCGGGGCTCTGTAGCACGCTAAGGAGCCTTGCCGGCTCGTTGCAAGCCATATATGCAACCTCGAGTTTGGTCGGTTCGCTCTTTGCACCGCATTTGAATAAAAATGCATTGCCGTCTTGACCAAAATCTACAAAATCAAATATGTCGCCGTATGTCGAAGACGTCCCTAAATACGCTCGCGATGGGCTGATATAATACAGGCTCGCACCCGACTTTTCCGAAGCCGTAGTTGAGTGACTTGGTCTCTTCACAGGTACAATCGGAGCGTTTCGAAGCTTAACCAAGCTACTTTCTCCAAGCTCGCTAATACGTGTGGCAAAATAGCCAAAGAGCGTCGTAGCCGACTGCACGTTTTGTGGAGGGTTGGCTAAAAGACGATTAACGCACTCAGCTACAGGCGGATCTCTAGCAACACCGAATTTCTGGTATGACAGGTTAGTTTTACGCGCAGATACGTAGTTAACAGAAAAGAAAAGAAGAAGAAAAACTCACATTGGCGTGTTCGTGAAGGTCACGGCTCAAAATATCAAATCCAAGTACGGAGGCTTTCTCATTTGTAAAGCATGAAGCCGGTGAAACTAATTTGGTGCTCCCCTGCAGTGGCAAGATGGCTTTGTTGGAGTCTCTAAGATTAAAGGCACCATACCGGTTCGAATGGTGATTGGCAATGAAGTAGGTCATGGCTGAAGTTCTCAACGCCTGGTCGCTCGACGACATCATGTCTACCAGCTCAGGAGCCGAGGGGAAAGTCCGTAAACCAAGGACAACCAAAAATCGGGCTTCAGGACTGTTCGCACGAAAACTACCAGGAGGGCCCGGCCACTGAATGATGGGCAAGCGGAGAGATCGGAGCGAATCCTTGGGCTCAAACAGCTCTGAGACTTTGTACAATTTCGTCGTAGGCTTTGTGAACTCCATGCCTTGAGGTCCAGCTTCGGCAGGACAAATTCTAGATTCCTTCAGTTTCTTGAGATCATCTGAAGGGATATCATTCTGAACAGAGGCAAGATATTTGATGAGCTCCATATGGCTCCATTTCATTTGACCATCTTCCCCGGAAGCATTGAGGAGGCGAGTGAAAATAGTCTCCAAATCGACAGTCTTTCGCACGCCAAGGGCCACCAAGAACTTTTCTTTCACCTTCTCGCAGCCTTGAATGACAGGCAAATCATCAAAGAGCTTGACAGTTGCGAAGAAAGACTCGGTCGGCATTTTCAAGCCTAGCTTCGTCGGTATCATAGGAGTCGACTTGACAAGAGTCAGGACCGTACCCCGGTTGGTCATGGTCATATTTTCCCAGTTCTTGGACAGGACCGTCAGAACGGAAACAGCAAATTTGGATGATTTAGTGACACTCTCTTCTTCAGATCTAGAGCCCGTGGTTTCGATGAGGAAACGCAACCATGGTACGACTTCCAACGGCTCCCATCCAAGAGCTTCCAATTCGGAAGCGCTAATATTTACAATGAGGGCGTAAGGGACTGTTGTTGGAGGAAGGGGCATATTGGCAGGAATCTTTGAAAGACTGAGATAGTTGCTGATACTACCTAGGGCCACGATTTCACCCTTGTCATTCTCGTCGCTTAAAGTGGCGACTGCAACATCCATAAGAGCCGCCCGGCTTCCTGGATCAATCTCTCCAGTCAAGCTCTTCTTGCCTGCCCATTTGATGAAGTTGATGGCTTGGGATTTCGTGAGTGCTTTTGCTCCCAGCTCCTCCTTGACATCAGCCACAGTGATGTGTGAGATGAGGCCAAAGTCGATCAACTTTTTGACAAATGGAGCATTCATCATATCTTTAGGTACAACTGGGATGCGGTCCACGAACGAACTCAGCTCTTCTGATCCCAGACGAACTTGCGATGTCTGCAAAACGCCTCGACTTGAGTATAACTCAATAGAAGCTTTCTTGAAACAAGTCCAGAAGGCTTCCTCAATAATTTGTCCGACTTGGCTGCTGGGTGTGGAGTCGCCATATGTAAATGTCTTGAGGATATGAAGCGCCTCAGGCATGAAACGATCAACTATTTCAGTAGATATTTTCTTACTAGCTCCAAACGACTGTCGTATTCTGTGATCAAGGTCGCTCATCTCGTTGGCAAAGGCTAATCTCGCTATGATACCCGCGGCTCGAAGGAGCTCGACGTTCCACGTCCTGACCCATCGAGCATTCAAGTCGATAGCTTCTCTCTCGACGGTTGGAATCACAGAGGGGGCAGATATGTGCATGCCAGCACCTGTTGTCTGCATAGTAGGAAATCCGATGAAGATGCGACCACCTGGCTTTTTGTTCGGTAGCACGGAGGCGAATACATCTGTTGCCTTGGCAAAAGCCCCAGTTGATGGAGCTGAGCTCTGAGAAGCTTCGGCCTCATCAAATGATGTGGTGAGAATAGAAATCTTTGTAGTTTTCGGCGGAGGTTTTTTAGTCGCACGCTCTAGCTCAGCTGAAAAAGAGGACGACACATGAGTCTTGATGCTAGCGGTAGTAGCTCTAAGGAAGATGGTCGCGGAGTTTAGTTTAGTAACGTCTTCTGTAATTTGAGTCTGCACCAAGCTCTCTTCTGCTTGCTGCTTTGATTTGAGGAGGGTGGTGTTGGAGGCCGATGTAGTGAGTCTCGCAAAGAAAGACCTCAGAGAAGGCACCTCGCTTGAACCATACGAGTCTGAAGTTTTCGCAGAGGACGCTGCTACTTGCGGCTTCCATCCAACTACGTTCATAAAGGATGCGTCAATCTGCGTGCTTGTACGACCTGCGCTCATCACTTTCATGATATTATCCTTTGTCCTAGCCTCTAGATCACGAGGAAGGGTGAGATCAACGCTTGGAGACGATTTCTTGAGAAGGGATAGGATCTGATAATCGTCTATCCAAAACTCAATCTTCTCCAGCGCAACAAAAGTAAGGCTTGTGGCGAGAAACTGGCTGATAGACAGGAGATTCGGCATAGGGGTCGTCGCATTTCTATAGTCTAGCACGAATGCAGTGTATGGCGATGATTTATCTTCAGGTAGGTGTGACTTTTTGGTAAATAGAGAGTTCCCCTTCCAGTAGAAAGCCATAGCCTCAGCCCCAGAGCTAACAAAGGGTTCTTCGCAATCAGCGAAGACGCTGTAGAAGCCAACACCAAAAGCTCCAATCTTGGTTTCATCCGGATTTCCTTCCGCGATCCTCTTCAGACGACCCCAGTCTGTTTTTGTGAAAGGCTGGCCATTATTCTGTACAACCAGTCGCCGCAGCGTGTGGTTGGCTATTGTGTGCTTCAACAGCTCGGATCGGCTCGCTGTGGCGGGAAGGGGAACAGTTGTAGAAGGGAGCGTCTCCCATTTGATCGAGACAGTCGTTGCTTGCGCATCGGCAGCATTCTGAATGAGCTCTCGTAATGTTGTCCACTCTCCTGAATACCGGGCCAAGACTTTGTCTATCAGAGCACGAGTGTCAACGGTGACAGCTTCTTCGTCTTCGCCATCTCGTAGAGCGGCTGCCCGAAGGCTTGAATAATCCATCGCCATGGCTATGGGCAAGGCGGCAGTCGACTTGAAGTTTAGGGATTCAAAAAGTTCATGTCTCTATCGATCGCAACGCAATAATAAGGGTATCGTAACGTCAATAGACAAAGGAAAAGGAAAAGAAGGGGGGAAAAGGCGAAACTCAGTGTGGTAAAAGCAGCTTCGTCTGAACTGACAGGCAGTCATCTGACGGGGATAAATAGTAGTTCAAGCCGTTCGCTAAATAAACCCGGCAAAGCTACGTTATTTATTGACAGGTACTCCGTACTCATAAAACGAACCGTAATGACAAACGGTGAATGAACAAACAATTAAACGAAGAATCTAGAATCACCACGAAGCCCCGTGCGCAATCTGTATGCCTGCACCAGCTTCAGGTATTATGAAATGCTGAGGCTTGATCTAACGAATGGTGGGTGAGGTTGTTAAGGATTGGAAGACTACATTAACCACTGTGTTGCACGTGCTGAAAAATAAGTGGCCATTAATTATAGCGATTAAATTATAGCGATTAATGCGCTAAAAGTCTCCAGCTGAACAAGCCGACTGCGCTGAATATAGTGCGAGAAATCTCCGTAGTATTCTGTAGGCCAACAGTCTTTTGCTATTCAATCAATCAATAAGTTGCATGTAATGTAAGTATGAAGCATGAGCATGCGTAATTCATGATGACATTCCAATTGAGACACAAAACCTCTCATCAGATATATGGGTATCTTTCATTATTAAAACGCTATCCTTTAACCTTTGAAAAGACAAAATTTATATATAAAATTACAGCCTCTGTAAAGACCGATGTTAACCTTCTCGGCGTGAGCTCGGTCCAGGGCTGCGCCGCTTGTGCTCCCTTGATCGCGAACGATATCGCTGCCTGCTCCTATCCCTCTGTCTTCTGTCGCCTCGCTTGTCATTTCGTCTATCGTCTCGGTCACCGTCTCGGCGATCTCTGCTTCGGCTTCTGTCGCGAGGATCTCGACGATACCGGCGCTCACGGTCGCCTCGATCCTCAGTTCGATCACGACTGCGCCGACGATAATCTCTGTCGCGTTGCCTTTCAGGACTCCTGCTTCTACTTCTATGCCTTCTTCGCTCTCTTCTATCGTCCCGGTGCCGTCTCGACTTCTCTGGCTTTGCCTCATCTCTACCAGATCCTCCTGGAGGTCCACTCGCGGGACCCATCTGTCGCTTGGGCTCAACATCAACAGCGTTAGCTCCTGATGTATTTCGTTGGGGAGGTGGTAAGCCTAATGCCTTGGCGATGGCATCTTCCTCCGTCTCCTTGATCCTGCGCAGCTCCTCCTGGCGTTCTCGATTCTGGCGCTCTTCGATTGTCTCGGTTGAATCTGCCGGCGTGGCGTCGGATTTGGCGTACCAGTTCAAGTCTCGCCCTTTTGCCCATCTTCCAACCGGAGCTTTGAGACTATGTCCGAGGTAGTTTTCTCGATGGGCAGAGTTGGCGACTTCATCCCAGCTGAAGTTAACGCCGCCTCTGGAGCCCGTCTTGCGGATGGTGGAAAGAAGATCCATGTTTCAAAGGCGTGTTAGGTTGAGAATAATATGCAACAAGACAAAACACGAACTGAAATTGAGTGTAGAGCCCTGGCGAACTTGACCATTGACTGCCTTGTTGAACAGCGCCAAATGATGATGGTTGTAGAAAGTTTAGATACGGAGTTACAAGGCAATCGAATATGATTTAGCAGAAGTCCAGATCCACCCGCGGAGCCGCTAAACCGTAACCCCACGCCACTGTGACAGCGCTTCTCTACAGCTCCTCTATCCACTGAAAGCTCCAGTCCTTTACAAGCTCAACTTCAGTTAACTATTCTCAACCACTACCAACCACTAACCAAATAACAAACTTCTTTAACCTCATAATGTCAAATCCAAACGATCCTCCCCTCGATGAGATCCAATGGCGCTCTCCTCAGATCGTTGCTCAAATGGGCGGCCTCCATTCCAACACAATCCTCTTCTACTTCGCCGAATCGCCCTTCTTCGAGCGCACGTCCAACAACGCCGTCATCATGGCCCAAGCGATGAACAACATGGCCATGTACCACTACATCCAAACTCGCGAGGCTTTTGAAACCCGTCTCAAGACAATGTCAGGCTTGGAATTTATTGTAGGCGAAGAGCCCGCGGAAACAGGACCAGGAATGGGAACCGGCGTTTGGGTCATTCGGAAGCAGACGAGACGGAAGCGATACCAAGATGATGATGAAATAACCGTCCATGCTTCATTCTTCGTCATGGGAGAAAATATATACATGGCACCGACCTTGGCAGACATCTTAGCCTCCAGAATCGTACGTTAAAAAAAAGAGTCCAGAGTTGCCTAAGAGGACCTTCCTGGAGAAAAAAAAATTCTAACCTTGGCACACCCTCCCAGATGACAATATCTTCAGCTATTGCAAAAGCTTTACCAGCAGCCGAAGCAGCCCGAAAATGGCGTCCCTCCACAGGCCACGTATACCATCTCCCCGCAAGCCAATCCTCCAACACTCAGCCCAAGCTACAAGAAGCAAAGGACGAAAAGCCCATAGTCGACGAAGCCGGCAAGCCGATCTTGACAGCGAAACACGATGCCCCCTCTTTAGATAGAGTGGCCGAAGAGTCATTCATGATCCATCTACGATATGGAGGAGAATACATTGACGAAATCCCCATTACAGGGAAACCTGGAGAGTTCCACCTCTCGTCCACAGGCCGCAAGCCCGTGCTTCCTCCTCAGGGCGCTGCTCCTACTGGAATAAGCGCCATGAGCGGACCCCCAATGCTGAATACCAAGCTGGATGATAAAAAGGACAGCAAGGTGGATAAAACGCCAAAGTCGGCGACGATGCCGAAGTTAAAGAGGAAGAAGAGTAAGATGAGTCCCAGCGTGACGCCTGCGGCAACTCCTGGAGCATCATGAGGGAGGGACTTAATATGTGGCTATGTGTGAAACATCCTCTGGCGTTTTTTTTTTTTTTAAAAAAAAGGTGGGCGAATTGGCATGGGGGGTTTGGTTATTGATACCCAATTTGAAGATGAAATAGAAATATACGGGCGACTAGATATATTATCATATATAGATGGCTTGATGATTCAAGCTCATCTCAAAGTAACACTTGAAAAGCTATCCAGTGGCTATGATATGATATCGCTTGTAGTTTATTTATCTGATTATTTTTATTTATTTGAATTATCCAACAAACGCCATCATCCAGGATGTCAGATTACATGGATTTACTTCATTCAACAACCCACCCCTTACCCGCTACTTTCCTCTGCTTCACTTTCTGCGCTGGCAATGGCCATCCTTGACCTGCCGTGTTCTCGGCCCTCAAATATGGAACGACCCAGCATTCCCTCGTTGTACCGCCATCTGCTGCCAATGACTGCGCCTTCACCTCTTTAATGGGCTTTCCGTAACTTATTAATGGCGTGCCCTTGGCCAGTCCGGCGAGCTGTCCTCCCGTCACGTCTGTAAGAGCATGCATCCTCGTTTTTGGCTTCTTCTCGGAATCAAGTGCGCCTGAAGGTGTAGCTCGTTGCAGGAAAGCATATACGATGTACTCGGGGCATTCTTGAGGACTAATATGTGCGAGAGAGGAAGAAGGGTGGATGTAGACACAGGGATTGTCACTACTACCAGGTTTGTGTAATGGAATGAGAGGGATATACGGCACATCAATGGCTCGCCGAGGTTTTCTGTATTGCTCTGGTGGGTTAGGTGCTAGGTCAGCCCGGATAGCAACCTGATCCACGAAGCCAGCTGCAGTCATTTGCTTCAGCGCATTGACTTGTTTCGCTGAAGGAGGATCCAGCTTGTCCTGATGTTTCAGCGAGGCGAACGAGGGGATATTTGTCCGCAGGAGATCGGTGATTTGTTTGCGCAGCTGTTGGATCTCCTTGAGGACCTTGTAGCGTACGAAATGGGCTTCGCACCATTGTTCCGTCGGTTCGTGCGCAAACTCGCCCACCACTTGCAAAAGCTTAATGGCATCAGACTTGTCATCCAAGTAGCAGAAATTCTTTTGAACTTGATTAAACAGCCGTCTAACATTAGCTTGGCGATCCTCGGCAAGTACATCAGCTGCGGTACGAATGGCGGTATCTTCTTTGGCGGCCAGAGCTGGAATAGCCTGGTTCTCTGGGAGGTAGACCTCTGCGGCAGATAAACCAGCCACGAGAGCAATGGTATACGGCAAGCAGTTGTGAAGATGGCCTACAAGCAAGATTCTCGCAAACCGAGGCGAGAGGGGAAACATAGACATTGTCGTCCCAATCTTGGTGACTTGTCCACTAGGAGATATTGCAGAAAGATATGTGAGTAGCTTTTCGGCCTTGGCGAGCATTTGTCGGTCGGGGGGTGTTGGAAATGGGAAATTGACAACATTTTGTAGATTCATGGCTTTCAGCTGCAGCACGATGCCTTCAATGGGCATCCGTAGCAGTTCGGGATCTGAAAATTCCGGGAAATCTCTCTCGTAAACAGCCGATGAGTAGAGCCGATAGCAGTGGCCTGGTCCTGTACGTCCTGCACGACCTGATCGCTGGCTTGCGCTGGCTTTGCTGATCCAGCCAATCTCATAGCTCTGAACGCCGCTGAGACGGTCGTAGTTCCTTTCCTTGGAGCGTCCGCAGTCAAAAACAAAGCGAATACCAGGGATGGTCAAACTGGTTTCTGCGACGTTGGTTGCTAGTATTATCTGTCGAGTTCCTTCTGGAACTTCCTCGAAGACTCTTAGCTGTTCTTTGACGGGAAGTAGAGAGTAAAGCGGCAATACTTGCACCTTGAGAGGAACAACCTCGTCTTCCTCTTCAATCTTAAACTCATCTTCTCCCTCTCCTTCATCATCAGATTCAATACCATCCATCTCGTCAAAATCATGCTCATTAGCATCACCAAAATCGAGGTCTTCGACTTCGACTGGTGCTTCGGTAGCAGAAATCTGCACCTTTGGGCCTTCAGCCGATCTTAGGCCACCGTAAGCTGCCTTGAGTTTCTTACTCAGCTGCAGAATTTCATTGCGGCCAGTTAAGAAAACTAAGAAGCCGCCTGGAGGCAATTTCTTATGGCCTCGGCTGATTTTTCGAAATGCTTCTTCCACGTAATCGTGGTGAGTGCGTCGAGAGAAGTGAAGAGTCACAGGATGTTGACGTCCTTCAACCTCAACAACAGGTGGCGGAGTTGGGAATAGAGTAGGGTTCATCGTCATATCCTCTATTCTTAGAGTAGCAGACATGATAATTAGCTTCAAAGGTTTAATTGTTGGATCCTCTTGTGCAAGCTCAGTCCTCAACTTGATAACTCGGCTGAGCATTCCAATTAAGATATCAGTATTAACGCTTCTCTCGTGGGCTTCATCAATAACAATGGCGGAATATTTGCGCAGAGTGATGTCCTGTGCAACCTCACGAAGCAGCACACCGTCGGTCATGAATTTTATAGCCGTTTTGGCATCGACGTTGCCCTCGAAACGGATCTGATAAGCCACCGCACTTGAGTGATCCCCAAGCTCATCCGACACTCGCTTAGACATACTGACAGCAGCAACCCTACGGGGTTGCGTAACACCAATCATTCCTGGCGTTGGAGAATCTGGAGATCCGTAACCTGCTTCGTACAAAAATTGGGGCACTTGTGTTGTCTTTCCCGAACCAGTTGAACCACAAATTACAACGATGTCGTGGTTATGGATTGCTTCCATAAGTCTCTGCTCTTCGGAAACAACTGGGAGTTTCATTCGAGCTTCCTGAATCTCAGGTGTTCGCACAACAGCCACACTGAAAACTTTTCTTGATGTTTTCTCAGTCGGCTGCAATTCCATTGGTAATGGATCTTGTTCGGGCGCTCTTGGGACGAAGCCTTCTAGCTTTGGTATCTCGAGGATAGACGAAGCCCCATCTGTAGGCTGATATCCAAGTGCTTCGTTTCGCTGCTGATGAGCCCACGCTTTGAAAGCAGATGATCTTTGGCTCTTTTGTTCCTGATCTATCTCTTCTTCTTCACTTGTTTCGTCTTCTTCTTCTTCTTCGTCTTCAGATTCATTAGCTTCCGAGGCATTGCTCGAATCGTTGCTAGATTCTTCCTCGTTGGATTCGTCATCTGTCTTCTCTTTCCCGTCATCTTCGCTGCTGAAACCATTCCATTCGTCTTCATCTTCTGATTCTTCGGAAGTAGTGTGCTGACTTGAAATATTCGAAATCTTTGTCTTTATACCACCTCTCTTCTGACGCTTTTGAATAACTGGTCGGCCCTCATCGTCTACATCGAGTGGCCGTTTGAGACCAGATCCAACAGGAACAGGAGCAGCTGTTGTTGCCTGAGCTGGTTTGGCAACGACTTTAGAAACTTCAACACTATCCATCGCCACATCATCCAAGATATTCGCCTCTTGTTCATCATCATCATTATCATCATCATCCTCTTCCTCTTCTTCTTCTCCATCAACCTCTCGTCGTTGCTCAAAAAGAATTTTCTCCGCAGACGACGTAGGATCAACTCCAGCTCTATGTTCCCTTAACGCACGAGACAACGCCTGTTTTTTTGTTTCGCGACCTTGTCCCAGAGATTTACTGCTGGAAAATAGACTCGTATCAATCTTTCGCTCAGCCAGCTTCGCAAGCAGCTCTCGGTTCTCGTCTTTCCGCAGCTTATTATCGATATATTTTTCCAAGCGCTTCGCCTTCTTGCCACTTATTTTCGTACCATTCTGCTTTAGCTCTTCTTTCAAGCGCGCCTTTTTCTCCTCTAGCTCTTTCGTCTTCGCTGGCAAGATCTCCTGGTTGGTATCTTCAACCTCATGGCGAGCATTTTCCTGGGCTCGCTCACGAGCCAGCACCTTGTGCTTTCTTTGTCTAGGCACGAATTTAGCCATTATGAGGCCTAGAAATACAAAACACTATGACATTATGTTCAATGTCAAAATTGCGATTATAATAGTTCAAGTCGCATCTCTATCGCGAGAAGCTGATTGCGATAACCAGAAATTTTGTAAGATAAGTAATTTTGCCGGTTTTGACCGCTAAAGTCTTGAATCTAATTAGGAATAGTGCGGGGGTCAATTCGCATTTAGTTCCATGAAGGTACGAAGTGCTTCATACTGAACTTACCCTATATCTTAACCTTCAAAACTGAGTAAATCATAATGGCAACACTAGATATAAGAGAAGAGTCTTTCCCGGCACGGAGTCGATCAGCATCTGGCTTAGTTAATGGAGTTCCTACCGATGTATCATCTTTGGAATTCTCTGACAAGATCTTAATAACGATTAGCCAAGAAGGACGACTGGCGCAATGGGTAAGCTACGTTCATATTGTTCAAAAAGAGTGAATGAATGAATTGCTGATAGCAACCAAAGATTCAAGTCCCTATGATGGGTACCACAGCAGGCATCGTTGACATGGCACTGCCAAGCAGCAACCATGGCTTGCTCCCTTCCACCCACCTTAGTCCCAAGACACTATTAGGAGGAGGTGGCGATGATAGAGAAACACTTGGACAGCTATACGCTTCACAGATTGCGAGCCACATATCTTTGCGGTCTCCGGAGGAGAGACGAACACTTGTTTTTGGGTTTGGATTAGCAAAGGTTGAAAAGGAGCAGGAGGCTTTCTTTGATCTCTTTGAGCTGGCTCTCAAAGTACTCTAATGTATGGGATTAATAATAGCATGTAAATAGAACATCTAAATAGAAAGTAGGATACTCTCGCGACGGAGAATTCTTCCTATGAGAATGAGATCTCTCTTATCATCAATCTTTTTTCTCAGCCACCTACCTGTTGAACTGGTATAAATATGTGACCTTGCCTTGGTTCTCAAATTAGATAGCTGCGCAAAAAGATCAATATCTGAAAGGCTTATTGAACAGATTTTCTCTTTCTCGCCACTGAGACAGAGAGAGAGAGACATTAATCTCAACATAATTGGACAGAAAACACATAAGAGTCTAAAGGTAAAACAGTTCATCGAGAAAAAAAAAATCTGGACGAACGGGGAATCGAACCCCGGACCTTTCCCATGCGGTGAAGCAACTGGTTAGTTACTTGATGCTAAGGGAAAATTATACCACTAAACCATCCGCCCATGATTGGTTGCCAAATCTCCAGCGTATTTTAGTCTATAAGGTACCCACGCAGGCATTTCATTTTTTAGGGGGTTGAAAACATTAATTATGAATGAATCTCTTTAAGCGACCATCAAGAATAGATTTCAAGTTAGAGACCATAACACACATTATTATTCATTAATCATGCGTCCTCTTCGTAAATACTGATTAAATACATGTCTCTCATGCTCAAAGCAATCCAAAATTCAACAAAACCGCAGATGAATCTGGCACATGGACGGTAACCTGTCCATTCCGCACAACTGCTGTCTCTCCCACTGTAACATTATGCAGTCTCACTGGCTTACCCAGCGCTAATTCATAGTTGTAGCTCCATCCATCAAACGTGATACCAGTGATAGCATCACTGCCATTGGCTAGCAAGCGTTGCACGCCGACAATCTCACCGTTGCGGATGCCGCTCACCGCAAAGGTGTATGTCTGGCTTGAGCGCGGAGGAGGGTTAGGGATTGGCTCGATACCTTGGCCGTCGACGGTCGTGTTGTAGCCACGCAAGTTGAGGACAGCGAGTCGAGCCAGTCTTCCCTTAAATAAGCCATTCGTGTAATGGGCGGCGTAAGCGGCCTCGAGGTTATCAGGAAGTGGGATGTTAGAGATGCTGACTGGTAACAATGCTGAATTTCCTAGCATGGCGGAGACGGCGATGCTGCCGTAATATGGAGCCTTAGTACCTCTGGAAGCAAGGTCCGTCTCAATAGGTTGCCAAGCTTGGTACTGTCATATCATGCATTAGTTGTTTTATGTTTTGTCTTGACCAAGATGTTAAGCAAGCTCTGATACAAGCTTTAAAAGACTTACACGATAGTTAGTGCCCATGTGCATATGAACGCGCTTGAAGCCCACCGAGGCCGAGTATAAGTTGAAATCGATGCCCCAGAGCGCAGCTCCGAATGTATTGGACAAGCCTGGCCTGCCCTGATTGTAGAGCGAGTTGCATTCGCCAAAAATGAGCGGCGTGGCTTTCTGGCTTTGACTGGTGCTGAAAATGGCTTTATACTCGGGAAGATGGCCTTGAATTGAGCTTACGGTCTTGCTATGGTTCATCAACGTGCCCTGAAGAGTAACACCAGGAGAAGTGGCGCCGCTAATGTAGCTGTTTCATTGTTAGTAAATGATGCATCTTACATTGTGACAAAATGACACATTTTGAAGACTTACTTGTGAGTCGAAAAGTAGGTAATATCTTTGTTTTTGTCAAGACCATCCTGGAAGGCAATAGGTGCCTTGAGACGATTGCCAGTCCCAGCAAGAGACGGAGCCATAAATTTGGGCTCTCCAAAGAGGGCCAGTGCCGGACAGTGCTTTCTGATCTGCTTCTTAATCTCCGCCGTGCCATTAAGCCACTGCCAAGTGTATGTGCTTTCGTTCCAAGTCGAGGGACGCACAGGCCCCTGAGCCGACGTGGAATAGAGATCGGGCTCATTGCCGTACTCCCAGGTATACAGGTTCCCGTGGCTGAGAGCCTTGCAGGCTAAAGGAACTGTATCGACGAGGGTTTGCCATCCCTCTGATCGGTTGGCGCCTAGGCCGAGATTGAGGCCGTGAGAGAACTTGACACCCGGCCAGGTGGCGTATGACTCAAAGTACGAGGGTCCGATGTGAATGGTGGTCGGGTAGTCCGGTGACCTACTGGGGTTGACAATGCCAACCAGGGATGTCTTTAGCGACGCGTTGTAAAGAGCGTAATCTTGCGTGTTGCCACCAACACGAATGTATGGTTTAGTACCAGAAAGAGCGCCAAGATTGTTGATAAGATTGTACGAGAACAAGTTTGGAGCTGACTTATTACCTATAGAATGGGATGTTAGACTCAATTGGCTCGTGTTGTAAAGAACCGGACATGGTTAAAAGAACACTTACCAGCAAAGTCAGGAAATGAAGAGAACTCGATTGAGTAACTCACGAAGCCATCAAAGGGTTCGCCATTGCTATTGGGTTGAGAAGGAACCGTATATACATCAGCCGCGACGGACGAAGCGGCACCAAGCAGTGCGACAAGAGCACTTTGCGTCAACATGATGCCCCGGTAGGTAAATATCCTGGAGGTGAACAAAGCAAGAGAGCAGATGTTGGAGAGAGACCCCGAATGTCAAGATATGCTGCCAATGGCATTAAATAGGCTTTTCCCCTGTAACAATTGCCCGAAGTTCGGGCCTCGAGATGACGTTTTTTTCATGGATATTACTTTGCATCTAATACTAAGTACCTTAATCCGTACATACTTGCACAAGTATGTTTGTATTCCCCACATGATGCAGCGTTATATGGCCCTGATTCCTTGCTAGTCGATGCATAGGTTGACTTTGAGCGGCCTTGGCTCTAGAGATTGTCTCATGACCTACCTAAACGGGAATGCTACGATGAAAGTACGAGTTGAAGCTTTTGCAGGTGTCAGAAGGTGTAGAAGATGATGATTGTCCTTCTCAATGCTTAGTATCTTGATGCTTCTTTCATAAGACATAGAATATCTTATATAGGACAAAAGCATCATCATTGCTATAAACGGCCAATTAGGAAATATTACCTCTGCAGGGCACTTTCAACTCTCAATGGGTCTCAAAGCTCATGGGCATGAAAAAGCCAACAAGATAAAGCTAGATCCATTATATCCACCTCTCGGGCCGAATGTTTTTATCCATCGTGGACAGCGTCGCGACAGCAAGATTCCGCGAATAGGGTGGCGAGCCGGCCAACTTCCCCCGCGATTCGTCAAACTTGGGGACTTGGTGCAATCTCCGCATAATTGTTGGGGTATTTTTATTTTTATTTTTTATTTTTTTTTTATCTTCTTTCCTTCTTCTTCTTCGTCTTTGGTGAATGGCCTCTGTGTTTTCTTCTTCTTATTTTCTTCTTCTTCAAGAGCTGATATGTTTATTCTGTTTTCTGCTTGTTTAGTTTAAAGGAACAAGTTGCTTGACGTATGGAAGCCATGATATGTTTGATTCTCGCCCGTATCATTGGGTGAGGTAGAGGGCAATGCTCAGATGAATGCAAAAACTTGTAAATATACTGTATAAGAATATGAACTCTGTAATATCTCTTCGCCTTTGATATGTAGCTTAGGATTAGATTGATTAGATCTTCAAGGAGGTTGGCGTTCATCTAATAGCGATTGGTGATAATAATGCTTCAGCTTACATAATTCACGTTCACACACACCGCATCACATATTCGCTGGGCCTCGAACTTGATATACATTCAAGGTACTTCATGCGAAACTAATAAAGGCGCGAGGGGAAAGTAACTGTTAGGTAATGAAGCAATAAGACCATAAGCGTTAGTTGCGAGCTGAAAGAGGCTGGCTAATCACCTGATTCTAGATTTGCGTCACAACAATGGGCTGTCCAATTTACTCTTATGTGAAAGCCATAGCGACCGCGATACAAATACTTTAAGCTGAAGCTGCAGACTTGGAGATTTTCCGTAATGATAGTTTGAGCTTCATATCAGCTTAATAGCTTGCTCATTCATCAGCCTGGTACGTACCTGGCAATTCATTGATCGGTATCGTTGTATCGGATCCAATCTTAGCCCATATAAAGGATTCATAAAGGATTCATGAAGGATTCATAATCAGATCATAATTCAATTAACAAAAAGGCAGAAGAAGGAGAGAGCGCTTCAAAAGCTTCAATTTATCTCTCTCAAAACTCATCACCATCGCCACAATGTCTCGCTACTTTCCTCATACCCCCTACGCAGAGGACCAGCCTCTTTCTCACACAATCCTCACAACTCATGTCTTCACTCGCGCTATCACCACTGGAACCATTATCGGCATCACCATAACTGGCATCCGTCAAATTATTCCTTCGCTACGACGTGCTGGACCTCTGCCTGAAAAGCTCCTGCTCTCGGCCTCCCGGAGCACGCTTATCACTACGGGCATCGTCGGCATAGGTCTTACAGCGCGGATGTGGGGTCGGGAACAGATTGAATGGCAGGATCGTAGTTGGAGGCTGCTGGAGAATAGGGGTCAAGTCGAGACGGATGACTGGACGTACTCAGGTATGGGAGCTGCATTGCTGGCAACTGGACTGATGAGAGTTAGAGGAGCAGGAGGACCTGCTAGGCTGGGATGGCACGGTGTGGTGGGAGCCACGGGTATAGGCAGTCTGGGTGGAATGATTGGATACATGGCTTGGAGATATGGGATCAATGGGGGCAAGTTTGTTGAGAAGGATAAAAAGGGGGAGAGGAAGGGTATTTGAATTGGGACTGTTGATGCCTTTTTCTGTATTACCTTAGGGTGTTAGAGAAAGGGGAACAGAACTTTCAATCACAAATTTGTAAGAGTAAGTAGGATACTGTGCGAAATAGTTTTCAGAGAATTCGTCTCCAAGAGTCACAACACTTCTTCATAATAACCTGATGGCCATAATAAAGAATATCCCCCCAAACATAAGGGGGGGGAAGCTCTTCTGTCCAACTTTCTCCACTCAGCATCAACATACATTCACTACAATTTCGCCCGCGGTTCCTCTAACTCTTCAATCTTCTGATACTGGTAAAAGTGCTTCAAACTCTGCGGGTTTAGCAACGTCCCACTCGGCTTGACATGCCTCCCTGAGACGATGCTCTTGACTGGCAGCTCGACCTTTTTGCCATTCACCGTGACCTACAGAGAACCCCTTGTATTAGCATTTCACCACCAAGATAAAATCCCCTAAAAGAACAAAAAGGACAAGAATGAATACATACCGGCACCTCTGGAATCTCAAACACATACTTGGGTATATGCCTCTTTGTCAACTCCCTACCAATCGTCTCCTTAATCTTCACCATCAACTTCTTATCCAGCGAAAACCCTTGCCTCATCAACAAAAACAGCATAACCCTCTCATCCAAATCCTGCGGCCGTCTCTGTCCTACACATAAGCTCTCAGCTACTTCATTTGGGAAACATCTCTCCAACACGGCATAAATATCTGCGCTACCAAATCGCACTCCACTAGGATTCAGCACGCCGTCTGATCGACCAAGCAGGAGAACCGATCTGGTATTTGGGTTGATCGCACAGAAGTCGCCTTGCGCCCATACGCCAGCGAAGCGCTCAAAGTACGCAGCTCGGTATTTCGGTCCCGGAGCCGGACCGGGTCCGTCGTTCCACAAATATATCGGCATGTTGGGAAACGCTGCCGTGGAAACGAGATCTCCAGTCGATCCGAGGGGGAGAGGAGTCCCGGCGCTGCCTTCTGGGAGATCATGATCGTAGACGGCGATGGGGGTACCGAGACTACCATTCTGGCAGCCGCCGACATAAACCGGCTGAAGGGGGTTATCTAATGCAAAGCAGCCAGCCTGCAGAAAGTTACTATCAGTAAACTCCTATCATCCATCTCGATGATACATATAGAGTATATCCAAAGGAGCTAACGGGGGAAGGAATAAAGAAAAATCAAACTCACGATATCCGTCCCGCCAGTTATGTTCGCCAAGTGCACCTTTGCCGGAAACGCCACATCGTAGAACCACTCATACATCTGATCCGGAAGCACCATCCCCGTGCTCACCACCTTCTTCAAACTCCCCAAGTCCAACTTCTCTCGTGGCGAAATCCCACTCTTCATTATCTCGCCCATCCATCGCGGGCTAACCCCCAAGATCGTCACTTTTTGTTCCGCTACGATCCGTAACAGCACCGTCAGATCCGGTATCAGCGGTGATCCGTCATAAGCAACGCATCGCCCGCCGCCAAACATGTGGCTCATGCTGCTGAGGTACATTATCCATCCAGTTGTGGTATATTGTAGGCCAACGTCCAAAGGACCAACATCTCGGTGAATACTCATCTCTCGGCTGTGAGAGAGTAAGATCGGGCCAACACCGTGAACAAGAGCTTTGGGCGTGCCTGTCGTACCGGACGAATAGACGATGAGGAATGGATCTTGAAAGTCGACGCGCTTGAATGGAGGAGGAGGCTTGGCGGCACCAGCCCGAATGAAGTGCTCGAATCGCTCTGTTTTAGGTATGGCAGCCGTGTCAAACGGCTTTGCGAAACGCTGGACGACAATCAACGATTGTAACTGATCACACTCTGCCATGCCCTCCATCATGCCGCGGATATTTGGTCTTAGATCAATAACCTTGCCATTATATAAGGCTCCATCATCAAAGAAGACAAACTAAACTCACAGTAGTCAGCTTTCTTACTCTCTCTTTCTCTTTACCGTCTTTCTTTGGATATATAGTCCCAAAATTGGACAGCCTCACCTTTGGATTCACCTGAACTGTCCTCTGTAACAGTCCTCCAACACCCATATCCGTCGAACTGCTACTAAATATCCCTCCCAACCACGTCGTTGCCAAAAACACGCTCAGCGTCCTCATCGAGTGTCCCGCAACCATCACCACTCGATCGCCCTTCTTCAATCCCCTTTCCTGCAGCGCCGCCGCCAGCACTGCAACCTCTTGACGAAATTCTCCCCATGTCACATGTCGAACTTCTGTATTTCCCTCTCGGACCTCTGTTATCGCTATCTTGCTGTCTTCCTTATTCAATGTACATCGCGCTTCGGTCGACGACGATGAAGGGTCGCGCATGTAGAGAAAGTTTTCAGCCCAATTGAGACGCACGCCGGTGAACCACTGAGGCAGCTGCATGATGGGGATGGATTCATCTACCACACGAGTGTATGTGCCTTCGTAGATGTACGGTTTGAATTCCCAGAGGTGGCCATAGAAATCGCTGCGATGATCGCACGACCATTTGTAAAGGTCATCAAATGACTACCTCGATAGTATTAGCAGTATGATTTTACATATAGCATAGCTCAATCGATTTCAAGAAGCAACTGACATGTAGATTCAGATCAAATTTCTTATTAGCCTCTTGCATGAACTGCCACATGGCTGTGCTCTTGGGATTAGGATGCTCCCATAGCTTCCGGGGCATCTTCTCAAAATTGGTGCTGGCCATTGTGCTACTACTTTCACTATGAGAGCGCTCTTGCATAAACCTATGTCGTCGTCTTGTACTTAATCTTGCAAGTCTCGCGAGCTTTAAACTTGTCTTAGAACACTTCTAATAAAGCAAACAAATAATATAAACAAACAAGCAAGAAGGCAAGCTCGGAATTCAATCGCATAGCATGCTGGGAAGATATATAGAACAATTGATAAATGAGAACAAGAACCTCGCCGCGCCACGCGCGCCTTACATATCATAATACTACCTTGTGCTACTACACCAATTACCTCGGCATGGTTCGTAATTCATCCGGTCCCTCGTCTCTCATCTGAAACCTGGTTCACTTATTAATTGGGGTGTCATGGATGTATGTATCTTACTACAGTTATCCCTGGCTACATATGGTGAATCAAAATCCTTCAATACAGACCCTCCCCGCAGTGATATATAAGCCTCTGCCCATTTCGGGCCCGACCTCTTGTTGCAACTGCTTTAAGTGAGGGGGGATCGACCGGCTATGTGTGGAACGGGAAGGCTGAAAGCAATATCGACACTTTAATAGGCCCATCAGGCGAGCCGAAACCAGACAGCCTACTATATATATAGACCAATACCTATATAATACTGCCAGCACCTATTAATAGACAGCATTGGTTACTAACCCTACAGTATGATGTCCCTACAGTATGATGTATAACTACTCACCAATTGCACAACTCAATAATGGTTTGTTAAGCAAGTAAATGCAAGAAACATCATACACATACTCGTAAGATGGCACCCCAGGTGTCAACTATTTATATTCGGCTTCTGAAATGATCAGATGCCCCAGTTTGTACTACTCCTGGGTTGAGCATTGTAGAGTAGGCGTGATAAGAAGCAGTACTAGCTAGTGCAGGCATCTCATCTTGATCAATCTAAATAATCTACTCCGGCGGCGCAACAATCGTGCAAGTGATCTAAATCGCTCAATATGTATAGTCTAATCCCGCGGTTGCTCCCAATATTACTTCGGCTTCTAAGACTAGGCGAGTGAGAGCAGCTTGTCACCCACCGTGGCCCAACTCCAAGACATAACGTAGCAGCTAATATCAATTCTTCCGAATTCACGTCTTCCCACATTATGCCCCCCTGATTATATGTACATCATGAACACAAGGCATTCATTAAATTTTGCAATTACCAAGTCTATGCTCTTCTTCAACTCGTAGCCTGAGTCTTTGTTTACCACATCTCTCATCAGTAATAATGCCCCTTCATGATAATAGTTTCCGTCCCTTCCAATCAAACGTAAAGAAGAAAGATAAAAGAAAAAGAAAAAGAAAAGAAAAGAAAAGATAATACAAATAATAGACAGAAGTAAATCGACTTCTCGAGCGTCTTCCTCCCTCCCAACGCCTTGCTGAATGGAATAGTACAAAGGTTGAAAATCATCCCTTTACACGTCTTCTCCCCCTTTCTTTCCCTCTACTCCGACTGTAGCCTCAATCAAAATGATACTAGATAGAATATGAAATAAAAACAACAATAATAACAAAAGCCAAGTCGTCATTGGCTTCATAGATATGGCATCCACAGTGCATCACACTGCGCCAGGTTCATTGGGTTCACAGCTTTAGCGATCGCATCAATGACTGTCTGGTTCGCAGGCAGGTTCCCAGATGGGTTGTGAGCTAAGCTGACAGCTCGCTTCACAATCGAGTCGCTATTGACCTGCACCGAGTCACGCAGCTGGTTTTCACTGATCCCGCTCCGATGACTACTGGTCAGCCAAAACATCATCTCGTCTCGCACAAACAAAGTCAGCGCGTGCTCCAGCTCCTGCTCAGGTTCCGTTAGACACCTCGCAATTGCCATCACTGAGCAGGCGAATATTCCCTCCATGGCAAGCGGTCCCATTAGTGTCTGCAAGTTTGGCGTAAGTCGGAACGGCACAGGCTCTGGGTTATGGAAGAAAGGCTTGGATGCGCTCATAAACGACATAAGTTCTGAGCCCCAAATGTTGCCTGACCCACGGGCAATGTTCATCTTGGCCGGGTACCGGTTGTGCATGTATAGAATATATGTCATAAACGTCAGAGCCGATAGCTGGTATGAGAATTGTCTTCGGAACAGCCAAAACTCTGCAAACTGTGGGAAGGCCTGTTGGAAATACTCCAATACCACAGTCGGTGGTACCCATTTCTCTTGAATGGCGTTGAGCACCTCCAGTCGTGCCGTAGGCGTCAGTTCAGGCTTAGTCTGTTGTTTCTTTCTATTAGTTATTATCCTCCCCAAGAGCTCTCCTCCCCTACTGCTTTTTTTTTTTGGAAATATTCGGCTTACCTGTCCTCCCTTGGATTCGAGTACTCCACGGAGTTTCTCCAGCGTAAACAGTATCGGCTCATCCTTGGACATGCCCATGCGTCTGCAGTGATCCTCATATACGCCATGCAGCGTGATGTACGAGGTATCCTCTTGTACGATTCTTATGTGTGGTGCTAGAGGAACCATCAACGGCAAAGTGAATTGTAAATCTCGTCGTCGGCTTTCCTTCTTGCGGCCCAGAGTTTGGTTGAGATGTCTAAAGAGCTGCAAGATCCGTTCTTCTCGTCGGCAGTGTCGAGCGGCTGGATGCTGGACAGCCCATGCGTGAACACTGCCATCGTGGCCACGCATCTTGAGTCTGCGATATGAAGCATTGACCGACCGTATTAAATCAACATTAGGCAAAAATCGCTCAATACGGATAAAGTCTTGATTCTTGTCCTTATGTTGCAAATACTGGCCAGGCACTTCAACTTCATCAAACTTCTGGTACCGGAACTCACTAAGGTGGGGAGAGAATGCTTCTAGCGGTGTGTGTACGATCCTACGATCCAGCTTCTCTTCAAACTTGGTCCTCCACCGCCTTAGCTTGTGAATGTATTCATACATTGTAGGCTTCACTTCCACAAAATCTGCCTCAAACGACTTCTTGATATGATTAGGCAGAATCGTTTCGGCGAACCGCGTAATGTTCGTCTCCGTGGCAGATGGGAGCTTCACACTCTTTGCAAAAGAAGCAGGCGTTCTGCTCACATATGTCAGGGCGTCGTTAAGCAGCGCAACAATGAGCCGATACGCGTCTTCATCTGGCGGACATTTGAAGTGCTTCTGGATCTGATCTACCATAGTCTCCATTGATAATGCCAGTAAGGGGAATGCCGTCTTCAGCACTGACATGATCTCTTCAGTCAACTCCCATGGTGGCCTCTTTTGGTTTTGAGCTGGCGCCTGAGTTTGTGCTTGACCTTGAGGTTGTGCTTGGCCTTGTGTTTGTGCTTGGCCTTGTGTTTGTGCTTGGCCTGGAGCCTGAGCCTGAGGTTGAGATTGCGGCTGTTCTTGGCCTTGTGTGACATTACCGGGCGCAGGTGTTGCTGATGCCGTGCCATTAGACTCCCCATTTTCAGTCTTGATGTGAGCCGCGTCGCCCCCGCTGGCAGTACCCGGGCGTGACGCATTTCCCTCCACCTTGGGCACCTCCTGTCTCGTCTGTAGAGGCGAAGCGCTAGGTTTACCATTAGCCGCAGCAGATTGGGCTCGGAGTCGAGCTTTCTCTTTGGCTTCCTGGGTCTTCTTGATAGCCATCATGTCTTCTCTATTCGTCCTAAGTTGGAAGTAAAGAGCCTGTGGATATGACTTTGCGATTCCCAGAAGGATTTGGTAAACACGCGGTGCTTCCTTGTAGCCCAAGCCAGTCAGCAGTTGAGGGATAAACGTGATCCAATACCAGGTTGGTGTTTCGCCTTTGAAATCATCGAATCCCGCCGCGATAGAGCCCTTAGTGTCGTCCAAGCTAAGTAACCAGAGGATCCTAGCAAGAAGCTTCCGCGACTTCGCACTCTTGTAGCTGCTCGCAGCTTGCAGGTAGGACGTCAGGGCTTGTCTCGCGGCATTCACATCGGAGGGTTCTTCTTTGAATTTTCGGTCGTTAAAGTACCCCCATTCTGCCCAAGCCTTTGCCGCTCCAATGTCAAAGTACAAAGCGGTTCCGTAGGCTGCGTCAGCCTCTTCCTTATGCTTGAGCTTCTCGAGGAACATCCCCTTTAGAGTGTAGAATTCCGCCTTCTGCTGGGGATTGAAGTAATTGAGATTTGTATTGTTGATAACGTCCAAACCGCTATTCAGCTCCTCAGGATTCTCGTAGTGGCATCTGGCTTGCTCCCGAAGTTTCAGAAAAGCTTCCTGAATCTCTATATTTGGAAGCGTATAAATGCGACTGAGTTGGTTGATGCACACTTCTGGCAAGCTATGCTTACGTGCAACATGAGCAAACCTATTTATGATCCAAGCCGTTTCGTGGAAGCCACGGTAAGCAAAAGAGGCACCGCCTGCAGTTTGCTGGCCTTGCTGTGGGAGTAGCTGCAGGTAAGTCTGGTTGATGAGGTTGAAGATGTGTTGTCTCCACGTTACCAAATCCTGCCATGCTGTGATGTCGTCCCATATGTTGGGAAGGCGATCACGCCAGGCTCCCAGAAGCAGCTTCAACTCTCCTGATTTGACATCAAGATTGGACGCGTTGGTATTGGCTAAACTCTGACAAATGACACTAGCATCGTGTAGCTCCACCAATTGTTGAAAGTTCTGGAGTAGGGGGATATGGGCATTGGTTAGTCGAACCGGCAGCTGATGCCACTTTCTAATGGACAGCTGTATCGCTTCGTCACAAACGCGCGCAAAATCATTCGCCGCTTCTTGCTGGTTGTGGAATTTGAGCAGAGACATAAACGCCTGGAAGAATGCGCGCCGTGGCGTTGGGGCATCCATGACCCCTTTAATAATGTTATCCAGAGCCTCACGATGCTGCTCGTCTTGCCACATTTCGGTGTTTCGCCATGCGCATTCGAGCAGCAGGTCTTGGAAATTCTCGTGCTTGGCAAAATCTTGAAGGATTTCCCACTGCTGCAGCTTTTGAGCACAAAGGACCCAATGGTCTTCCCAGATCATGTACTCAGCTTGAGAAAACGGAATTACGCCAGTTCTCGCTTTGATCTGCGCTGCTTCATAGAGCTTTTGAGCTTTATCCCACATTCCGTTCTGTTCATACGAAAGACCAGCGTTGGTCTCCACGAATTGAGAACGGCGACGCCATGTCCCGTAAAACAGATCATCTTCTTGTAGGGACGCATACAGATCCACAAGCGCATCGAGATTGCTCTCGCGAACAGTAGCCGAATCGTTGCCTGGTTTGGTTGCTGCATTTTCAAGTTGCACAAGAGCTGTGTACCATGCATCGTACGTCTTAGCCTCAAACTTCAAGACGTGCGGAGGAAGTCTACAGTCCGGCCACGTCTTTGATGCTCCTTCTATCAAAGACTGTACGACATTAGGGCGCTTGTCGATTTGGCGGCTGTGATAGTCTTTCGTCAGTAAAGAGACCATTCCGCGCTGAAGCTCAGACCTCTCGTCTCGCAATGTGGCGGACCAGTAGATCGGGAATACTATAACCCAAAGCTGATGAGCAAGCTGGTTATCAATATGCTGTAGTTGGGTCAGTGGCTCAATAATATCTCGGACTTTCACATCCCCGAGTTCAGCCATGAACCGTCGATGACTAGTCATGAGGGCTTCGAATTTTTCGTCAACCATCATGCTTGGCTCTCTAGTATCCTTATCTCTGGGATAAACTGCAGCCAGCTGAGACGGGGCGATTACTTTGAAATCGTCGGCACAAAGTTGTATGTTTGTGTTCAGCTCGACAGCCCCTAATAGCAGATGATTGGCTTGGGCGAGCCAGTAAGAATCCGCAAGTGTATCCCAATTCTGTGATGTCAACACGTATGAGAGGCGGACACTAGCTGTTTTAGATAAGCTCTTGTCAAAGATGGCCATGAATCGATTTCGCATCTCCGAATCAACCGCTCTTGTTCCGATGAGAAAAGCGTGCTCCATACGCACAGTCAATTCGGTCCGGGTTATCTTAGGGTCCTCGTAGATTCGAATTACCAGCTCTAAAAACTTGGACAGCATTGTCGGATCTTGCCTATGCTCGAATGACAGCATCTTATGAAGAACCGCCGTCTTCTCCTTCAAAGTTGGCCAAGTACCTTCTGACCTAAAAACCCAGGCCTCAACCATACCCAAGATCTCTGTGCATAGCTCAATGTGCATGGATTTTTCGACAAGCGTTGCCAGAACGCTCAGGAAGGGTCGCCGATTGTCGCCAAGAGTCTCCATTCGCAACGCCACGACTTGAATCTCTTTGATCATCAACTTTGTTTGTATCTCAAGTTCATACGCAGAGAGCTCTCCCGAAGTGCCATTCGCCTCTTGTGTTCGTTGGGTTAAGCCTGTTGCTTGATTTGCCATAGCACTGTAGTGTTGCACATGTTCTCGCGCATGCTTACTCTGCATGGCTTTCATGAGTGAAGGTATATGCTGATCAATAATAGCAGGCTTGCGATTACCAAGAGACCATAAGATGTTGACGCCCGAAACGTACAAGTTACTGTTCATCTGTTCTGTTGCTATCTGTGAGAGATATGCAACAATCTCAGATGTTTGGACCTCAGATTCGCCCTCAGCATCTGCATCTTCCATGGGCGTATCTTCGGGGACTGCATCCAGAATGCGTCTAACGGTGGACTTTAGCTCTCGGCCATCATCGTACTCCTTGTCAGAGAGATGTAGGCAATCCTGAATCTCTGGATTCTCAGACTTCAAACACTTCTCTAGAACCTTTTGGATCGGGGCAATATTCCTTTGCACCCACTCGTCCGACTTAGAGTTTAGAATAATTCGAACCACTTGTAGGGTATTAATAATGTTTGTGAGGAACTTTTCATCGTATTTTTCCTTGTCGGTTGGGTCAGCGTTAAGAACTGTCTGTGTCTTTTCGTGTGCGAGGATGACATCGGTCACGTTGGGAAATAAATCGAGATCTAGATCTCCCCAATATTGAGGCTGCACAAGATTGTGGAGAAGTGTCATGGCTTTCTTGCAGAGCTCCGTCATCGGTGCAGATACTGGAAGCGCACTAGCTTGAGGTCCTCGGGGCTTCGCAGACGGCAATTGATATCTCTCGTTGAGTTGCGCAATAAATTCCACCAGGTACTTGATCATCTTCAGGCGGAATAGGGGCGGAATTTGATACTCCGGTCGTTCTACTGAAACAGATTGTCTCGCTGCTGAGGGTGAGGGCATCGGTTGGTCACTATCCAGCTTCCGTTTTCTTGAGGTTGGCGATTCGGAGAGTGCTCGAGATGCAAGCAGGGGAGACTTTTTACCCTCGATCCGCCATTGTTCCCAGGTCCAAATGAGCCACATCATATTCAAAGCCAGCTTTTTGCTTTCATGAGAAGGGTTTGGTGGTGCTGCAACCTTACGTAGAGACGTGATGATCAAACCAGCATACTTGTCTCTGGCCTCATAGAAGAGTTCAGGGTGTCGAACAAGGAAATGGAAGATGCTCGTCATCTGCTGCACATTCTGCCCTTCATCGGCCAAGATTCGACGCGGCGCTACAGCCCATGGCGTACTTCGCTCATTCGGACCCGTACCACAGCGTTTGGGAAGCACCGGAGCGATGAGTTCCAAAGCCTGGGTTACCAGCGCTCGGCCTTCATTTGAGTTAGTCTTAAGCAAAGATAAATATACTTGGCTAACGATTTTCTGTGGCGTTTCATAGTGAGCAATGAAATAGCCAATCACAACGTATGCTGCATGCTTGTTAATGACGTCGTCTAAGCGAATGAAAGTCCAGCCAAATTTAATGATATCCTTTCGCGCCTCCTGGAGCGTCGTATGATAATACTTAACAAGCATTGCAGAGAGCTGCAGCACCTCAAATCGTATATGATCAATTCCTGGTTGTGCCGAATCATCTGGAGTCATCTCAGGGTGTACTTTCCAGATCTTGGTGCTCACGGCATCGATTATAGATCGGTCCATTAGCCTTTGAGCTCGATTCTGGTCCGGCTGATTCCAATGTCGCATGACATCCGTGGCGACAATTGGGTTAACGATATAATGGAGTAGGAAGAACTTTGTCTTATTCGAGGCAACTTTTCCCGAGTAAGTATCTAGACAGCGAAGAAAAGTTGATCTCCAAAACTCCACAGAGTCACTTTGAATAATATTTTCGTAAATGAACGAGAACAAAGGCTGAGTGGAACGGAGTTCCTCTGCAGCAACGGACTCAACCAGACTAAATAGAGCATCTAAATCCATCGGTGACCTCTCCAGAGCTTTGACGAGAATATTCATCAGCTGCTCAGCGGCTTGATATGCTGGCAGCCGAATGTTGGCCGGAAGCAAGTAACCTCGAATATGAGCTTCGAGGTCTTTCCCAATGGCCTTCAGCCAAGTGAGATGCTCCTTCTTATCCATCCAAGCGCTGGAAGCAGGGAATTGACCGATAGAATGGAGAATGTGAATTGTGTTGACAATGGCAACATATTTCTTGTCATTGTTCAGCCCGACAATCTCGTTGCACTTGCCAATCAAACCTTCCAGGTTCTCCACGGCCGTTTCTCTTAATGGCGTGCTGTCCGGATGTAGAAGTACTTGGGCCAGAAGCCGACCATATTTCAGATCATCCAATCTGCCAAGCAGAAATCCCCATATCTCCTTGGGATACCGGTTCAGGTAAAGGAATATTGGCAGGCGGAACGGACTCTGGTGTGTCCGCCTGAGCCGCTCTTCGAGTCCGAGGAAGCAATCGATCAAACGATCTTTAAAAGCTTCCGCTGGTGCAGGTAGAAGATGGAAGATATTGAGGATAGCGGTGATGACTTTCATTTGAGGATGTTGTTCAAAGAATGTGAAAGAAATTTGCTGCCAGGCATTGGGCTCGACGATAGACTCGATCTGATCGAGCAAGCGGGCGCCAATCTCAACTTTGAAATAGCTTGTCAGAAGCTTCAAGAGCCTTGACAAGTTATCCAGTCCGTGCGTGTTGAGTCTCTTAGGATCCGACAAGCTCTGTAGAACAGGCCGCAGGCCGCTCTGGAGCAGATCTTTAGGTAGTCGTCTATCAACAGCTAGTACTGATTTCAAAGCATCGTTTGCTGCCGCAATTGTGGGTTTCGATTCAGAATAGAGGCATTTAAAGAACACTGAAAGGATTTTACCCTTTGTTGGAGTATTCGCAAACTCCTCAAACGTCATGGCGGTGCTGAGTAGTTTAATACAGGAAACGCGCAAGTTGACGATATTTTCATGCGTCCTGAATTCTGCAGGCTTATTAGCCAGAGATTCGTCGTTTGCGTCAGCCAAGGCAAGTGACTCCATCAGTAGACGATTGAGATTCTCATCAAAAGTGACCCAGTCATTCTTGAGGCTCATGTGATAAGTCATAGCATTGATATATCCGATCTGTATAGGAAAGGGGAGGGCACGGAGTGGCTTGGCATATATAGGCTGAAGAAACCTATCTTTGTACGGCTCAAGCAGTTCCCATACCTCACAGCCAGCAGCTTTGGCAATGAGCTCCAGTGAAGTTTTAGCCGTCTCGCGAACAAATTTATTCATGTGAGAAAGCTCATTGTTGAACTGCATGCAGATTTGTGCAAGGCGGGGCTGCTTGACCTGTGGCTGGCCTGGTTGTTGTTGGATTGGCAACGCATCTTCCTTTTTGACGTTCTTGGTGATCCGTCCGAGCAGAACCTCGAGACTAGTTTGGGCAAGACACCTTGTTTTTTCCGGGAGGTCCAGCGGCATGTCCTTGATCACGTACATAAGAGCACGAATGAATTCGGTCTGTTTTGACGCTACCCAAGCATCGCCCAAGTCGAGCTCTGTGAGTAGGAAATTAATACCAAGACTTCCTCCAGTCTTGGTGAACCATTCTTCTTCATAGCAACTATGACAGAATGTGTTGCTGAGGTGATTGAATAGATGAAGACGACCGACGTTGCTCTCAGAGCCAAAAATGAGAGCAGTGCAATTGTAAAGTTCCCGGATCGCCTGTTGCGCTGCTCCGCGAACATCTGGATGGTCAGATGCCAGAGACTCGACAATCGCGTCCGACAAGACTCGAGTGTCAATCGTTAGCGGGCCTTCACCGGCTTTCGGGTCAAAAGGGTTATAGTTTCGCTTCAGGTCGATCAAAGATCTTCCCACCTCGATAAGGACGAAATGCCGACAAACGTCGAGAAGAAAGGCTCTGGATTCTTGCTGGACGTCTGGTATTGACTGCGAAAACATGACCGCCTTGAGTAACTTCTTGGTTATCTTATCTTGCTCATCCTTTTTAGGAATAGATTTTTCACGACTCGACACTTCAAAGGGAACGAAATTAATATCCATTTTGCGACTCAAAAAATCTTGTGCTTGAAGCCTGACAATTCTGGGGTAATCCTCGGGTAGCTGATCAAATCCAATACGAAGCTTCAGCTGTGCCTTTATGAATTGAATAGCCTGTTTCTTATAGTATTCGTCATACTGTCGATTTTGATTATTCTTATTGTTCCTTGGCACATCCATCAACTTCTGAATGGCGAAATCGATACCAACATCAGCCGGAAACGCTCTGTCTTTCTTGGAGCCAATAAGCCGTAAATCGAAACTCGAGGGGTCGTCGGCGTAACTAGTATATGTGAGAGGAACGGCACCTGTCATGAATTTGCGATTCCTCCCTCCAAGCTTTCCCAGGATGCGCATGGTGGTATGCGCATGAAAGTGGCTATAAGGATGAGGTTTCAAGTGATCGAATAAAGCCGTCATGAGTTCATCAATGACTGGCGCCATTATGGGATCAAGATAATCCGCGGTTAAATTATCGACACAAAGCTCCAATGTACGGAGACCCTGTCCGACAAGATCGGTTCCGGCCCGGAGAGCAACAACCAACGGACGCATAAGAAAACTTAAGTGCGGCAACAAATGACTAAGTCGTGCCGGGACTGTAAGGCATAGCTCAACATATAGATCTCGCTCTGACGGTTTCCGCGCGGCCATGAGAAGATTGTTGAGAACATCTAATAGCATTTCAAGTAAAGGCAAGATTTGCTTGTAAAGTTGCTCAAATTTGCCACCACCAATACTCCTAAACAGAGATCGCAGAAGAAGGAAATAATTCATGGGTTCTTCAGCTTTTGTTGACAGCTCTATCGATTTTGTGACAATGCTGACTACGTGGGGTAACAAAACCTGTTCGTTTTGCGTGGCAAATAAAGTGACAGCCATGAAAGCCAATTTGAAGAGCCGAAGTAGGATGGAAGATTTTTTAACGTCTGCCGAACCAACCTCATCGATTCGCTCCATAAGAAATTGCAACAGCATGCCACAAAAGCTCGGAGATGTTGCTTCGCTCGCAAGGAAAAACTGAGGTATATGCAATAGTGCCGTGTGCTCAAAGATCATATTGTAGAGATCCGGAATCTCCTGTTGAAATACTTCATGGAAGGTAGCCGGGTCAATACAGTGAAAAACAGTGGCGAATGTTTCCAAGAGATCCTTTTCTTCCTTGCTGCTTGAGACCATGTAAAAATTGGCCATGTACTCAACAGGAGACACATATTGATTCTCAGCAGCAGGTTTTTCTATTTCGTAATATCTGAACACATAGGCGCCTTCCCGGAACAGCTTGATTATCACATTAACTTCTTCCGCCGTAAAGCCGTAAGAAACTTCTTGCCAATGGGGTGGAGCATTTTGAGGGTCAACCGGTGTGCCGGCATTACAAGTTCTCAGCTGGTAGAACGTGTTCTTGAGCCCATTCATCAAGTTTCTGAAGAGAAACTTGTTGTCTCCAACTGGATCAGCTCCTCGGTCGCGAGGATTCGATATTTTAATAGGCACGGCGGAGAAGATGTCAGTCTCGTCCCAATCTGGAGGATGCTCTTTGTCTGCAAGATATGATTCAGGCGCACCAGCCTCGGCCTGTTGATGATATAACTTGGAGAGCTTGACAGCGTTTGAGTACTGCCGATTCATGGCGGCAAATTTGTCTCCAATGGCATTGAGGATCATCATCAAGTAATGCCTTGCGTCTACCTTGTTCGGAAGCTTCGCAATGCACTCAGCCATGTTCAAAAGAAGCTTTGCACTCATCGTCTGAAAGCTAGTTCCAGGAAAGTTATCTTGCAGATTTCTCGTGTATACTTCCACAGTCTTGCGAATTTGCTCTGGAGTTAATGAGTCACGAACGTGATGAATCAGATCCGCCAACATGCTATACGCAAGAGGTCTCATCGTCTCATAAACAGTCAAACCATCTCCCGTTAGGGTACGCTCATCCAGAAGCTCGTCGATTTTGGGGAGAAAAATCTTTCGGAAGTTGTAGTTAATAATATGTCGAATGGCAATCAGAAGTTCCTTCCGCGTACCAGACTTCTCCCTTGGGCAGTCTTTAAGAAGTCTTATCACTATATCTGGTAATAGGTGAAGAAAATCCTTCAGCTGGGAAGCGTATTGACGGAGGAGATAGGCCAGAAAACTCATAGTCTTAATTTGGGCCGTGATAAAATCTCCAAAAGCGGCTCGATTTTTGATACCGGAGCTCACACCCGTATGAATATCCCCCCTGGAGGCAGCATCATCGTGAGCCTGCTTCTGGGCGCTTGCTTGAAGAGATAGGAAGCCCTTGATGAGCGGCACAAATTTCGGAACGTTGCCCTGAACCGTGCTTCGGTAGATCTGAAAAATGGACACGACGATAATGGGGCATTCTGAAAGAACTTTGAAGGACTGCATCCCTTTGAGAAGCGGTCGATTTTGCTGCTGAGGATCTGCGCCAAGTTCTGTCACCGAAGCTACTGGAGAACCTGGCCGAGGCGACTGGAAGTTGGCTTGCGTGCTGCCCGGTGTTGATGGTGCACCAGGTTGAGGATTCGGGGCGAGAGACGCATTGTCTAGTTGTTCTTTCACAACTTTCTCCATTTGATCGAAGAGCTCTTGAATCAGGGAAAGAAATGGCTGGACCTTGCTCTGTAAAACCAGGTGCTGGTGACGCATAATATCGGAAGTTATTTTGACACATAATGTTGCGTTATCTTCATTGTCGGTTCGTACTAGTTGCATAAGTAAATCGACAATCTCCTCGGCGTAAGGTTTGAACGGCTCGGTAGGCGACATTGCCGTTGGTAGTCGGTGTAGGACCTCTAGGATGCAGTTCCGGAGTTTCTATCCCTCAATGTTAGCAAAAAAGGGTATCCAACTTCCTGACGCTTTACGAATGCTCACCTGCTCCGGAGAATGGCTTTGAAATATACATGGTCCACGCAAGATATTTATGAAGATGGGCATCAAACGTTTCAGGAAGGGTTCGTAGATGAGACCGCTGGTGTAAGCGTCCAGGCTATCGCGCAAGGTGGTCGCAGCCTCCACCTTGAGTCTGGCATCTATTCACCGAGGAGAGGTTAGCGACATGTCCACCGTAGCAGAATGCGACAGCTCGGAGAGGGCCTTGGATTGAAAGGTAAAGAAGAGCCCCACGACTATCGTACCTAGTTCTGGGGTGCTAAGTCGCTTAACGACATCGTCAATAGTGGTCCCCGACATGGCTGCATTATTGGCGTCCGCTAGACGCAGCGCTACCTCCCATCCGAAGGGAGGATGGTGAGGTGATGCTCAAAACTGGTGATCGCAACGAGGCTGAGAACGAGGACGAGGGACGCGCCGCGATAGGCTCACGATAGTGCTATGCAACGCCGTCAAGAGTAAAGAAGATTTGTTAATAAATAAAAGTAACTTGTCCAAATATCTTCTTCTCTAGTTATGTAATATAAGAAGGGCCACCTATTTTGTGAAAGCCTCAGGCGGGAGGTGATGGCGGATAGAAAGTTCGAGTCAAGCTTGTCTTTGGGAGCCCGCAGCCTTGGACGTTTAACGTGACGCCTATTGAAATTTCCAGAGTTCGAGAGAAACTGGGCACCGCGGTCACCAATTCCAATTGCGCTAGGTGAGGTATAAACTATATTCCGACGCACTAGGTAGAAATACACCCCTCCATTTGTAGGGTGAATATAGAGAGACGTCTTATCGCTGCTTACATAGCAATTGCCGAGGTCTTATCTTATCGATAGCTCCTTTGTCCATAAGTTCACCCCTATCACCAGGTACGGTACCTATAGTACTCCATAAAGAGTACCGAGTACCTTGTACTTGGTAGAGCAAAGCCATGCTTGCATCTACCCTCTAATAGAACTCTTTACAGTTTCTTATAGCCAACGACCTGCAAAGTGATTCAAAGCCAACTTTCGCGCCGTTCTACTGATTATATTCTATTTGTGTTATCCCCAACAAAAGTAGCTACCATAACCCCACCTCTAGACCAGTCAGTAGACGCGGCGGGGAAGTTTCGTAATATTATCGAACAGATAACAAAGACCAACGGATCTCTTATATAGCGAAGCAGTAGCACTGCAGCCAACTTTTCTACCTTTACCCTTATCTTCAGTCAATATATATGCATCGTGAATCTTTAAATTGCCTGTTCCTCAGAGCTGTGTCTCTCGTTTGATCAATATTACTCGATCTACGCGTAGCTTACCCTAAATTATCCAACCTTGAAAGCGGCGGACAATAGAAACGAAGACAAAATGAGTGGAGAAAACAAGGCATTCTTCTATGGTAAATACTCTCATTATTCATCTAAGGGGCATTCTGAGCTGACAAAGATGCTAACCCTATAGGAACACTGGTGAGAGAATTACTTGGGGCTCATGAAGAAGAGTATAGAGAAAGACTAATCCTTGTAGATGGCTCCCGAGGTCTTTTACAGCGTTTGCTATGGTGACAAACAACCACCAAAGACGACTCAAAACCTTCATACATTCACGCCAGCTATTCTGGATGGATATTGTCGCCACCGAGTACAGTACGCAGATTACCCTGCCATCGTTGCAGAGGAGGGTCACCGCGTACGAGGCATGTACGCAACAGGACTGACAGATGCCAATATACGCAAGTTGGATATCTTTGAGGGAAACGAGTACAAGAGAATCAACGCCAAGGTCCGGCTGTTAAAGAAGGAAGGTGATAAGGAAGTTGAAGGGGAGATTAAGGAGGCATCCGTGTATGTCTTTCTCAACCCCGAGGGATTAGAGAAACGCGAGTGGGATTTTGAAGAGTTCCGTCAGCAGAAGATGAAAATGTGGACACGAGGTGATTGGTCATTCACAGAAGGTAGCGTGCAAAGCTTGATTTAATTCCAAATGAGCATACACTGACATGAAATTTTCTAGAAGAGGAGGAGGCTGCTGCAACTAGCGATTAATGGTTCTCTTTTCCATTGTCTTGAAACGGACGACACGAGCGCGCAGGTGTCTGATGGCAGCAATTGGATCCAAGACCCGATGCTATGAGATTCGGCAAAAGAGGCATCGGAGGCGGTATTGGCGCATAAGGGTAGACCATAGACATGGTAACATAGACTTTGAATGTCAACTCAATCACTGATAATGCGTGTATCTGTTTTTGAGGTTTGGTTTTCTGATTATGGACACATGTTATTTGATCGATGAGCCAACAACCTTTGTCGCGGCTACACGGCCAACGCTGTTTAGACAATCTCCACACTCAACGATAAGTTCGCATCGATTCAATATAATGTTGTCAGAATAAGAGAGCCAATACTTGATGAGATGGCCGAAATATATGCTTATTGGAGGGTGACACTATGAGACAGGGATGCCTCAAACCTTGTGATCGTCTCACAAAGGTAATCTGCGAGAACCGAGCACTACTGACAAAACAAGAAGGTAAAAATATCATATAATTGAAGCTTATCTAGGAAGTATAACTTAAATCAAATACATTACAAAGAAAGAATTCCAGTGTGGTTTTGGGGCGAGCACTGCTTCATACTATGAAGTTTATGAAGATACTAAAGAGCAATACCCGAATGTAATGTAGGCGATGAAATCCTCTAGCTTTATTGAGAATCCTCAGCCTTGTCGGTATTTATTATCAGCAAGGCCAAAAAGGAGCACTTTTGGTATAATGACGTGCGTACAACAGATATAGGAAGTGTCGTACATTACAAGTATGAACTTTGGGAATCACGCATGCCAGACAAGGAGCGTCTGATACTTATAACGGTTCATGAAGATATTTCGTCAATTTGACCGAGAGCACGGGCTAAAAGCCAGTTTCAGTCTCCTAATTATCGTCACTTCATCATCTTCCTACATTTGATATCCCCTCAAATGGATGGTATACCTTGTAGTTATGCAATCCGCATCAAAGGTGTGACGGCAAACGAAGCACCAAAAGAAGGACAGTTGGTGATTGAAGCTCTGGGCTGCATGATGAAAGATTGCAGAAGTAAATAAAGAAGGTAGATACTAATTTGTTCCAAATTTGGCACCTGCTATCTTGCATGCCTACAATTCATCCCTATGGAGGGCTCTCTTTCGGCGGCTATTAAATGCATACGTGCCTGTAAGAGATATGAAAATAGTAAACAGTATGGTGTGCCTACGAGTACTCGTATAGAGAATACAAAGGAGAATACAAGTGGGGGAATCTACTCCGTACTGTACAATTAGAGGAGGCGGTCAGTGAGACATTGACACGTAATACATGGGCTGCCGCTCTCTGACTGGCCCGCAGCTTTCAACCATCGTCAAGCCTCAGCGCGTCTATCGCCCAAACAGATCTTTCACCACGTCGTCTGGTTCAACAAGCATTCCATCACAGCCTATTACTGCAAAATTCCTTTTTATTTTTGCCGCCCGGCGACTCATTAGCGGATGTCTTACTTACTCGCCATGCATTACTGGTTCGGGATTCTCCTCGCATGCGTTGTTCCCTCCCCACCTCCCAATGGCCGAAAGAGCAGATCGAGTCCAATTGTCCGTTAACATGGCCCAGCTACCCCCTATACGGTGGATTTGCTTAAAATGCTGAGCATGAAACCAGCCTTTGTTTCACCAGAATCTGATTCGGGCCTCGCGGCAGAGAGGCTAGCCGGCTAGTTAGGGATAATGTACGGAGTAGGACACCATCATTCCCCCCCCCTTGCATGCCGAGAGACAAGGGTTCAGGTGCCAGAGACTTTTGCATGGAAAGATATAGCGTCGGATTGAGATCTCCAAGAAGGGCGATTCTCGCCACATACACATACTTGTATACTTGTACAAGTATTTGACTTGGTTGACTAGTATGAACAATTACTCGTAGAGTATTGCGACGGTTTTTACAATGGTGATGGATGTGATGGATGGCGTGCGGCGAGAATGGCAAATTTGAGAAAAAAGGTATGCTGTTGTGACACCTTCGACCTTCTAATAGTGAATCTAATTGCATAGGCAAACCATGTGCGGAAGCGAGCATCTTGTCCAACTTTGATTCTTCGGCCCGCAACCGATCATAATGTCTTCAGTTGATGGAAACATGTCCGCACATAATATCAGGCTCTGTTCTTTGGAAAAAGCCAGGCTATTGATTGCTCAGAAAAGAAGCCATGATTTGCAGCTTACAGTAGCAGCAGCTTTCTTCTTCTCGCCGTCATTGGTGATTCATTGGCGGCAAAGCAACATCATGATGCCGCGTTGCCGGTTGGCTCCAAAAAAGATGTCAAGAGATTTCACGCATTACGGACATTTGAATGGCGATTGTCGCTTGCTTCTACGAAGTGTCATTCCTTCGTTTGATCATCTCTCCAGCACACTTCATTTGGGGCGCACCCAACCTTTTCTCATCCCTGCCGCCTGTGCGCAATCCATCAAGTAACATGTGGCGCAGGCAAAGGAAACTTATATCGGTTCAAGCATGTCTCATGAATGCTACAAGTATGACTTCAAAGTTAAGCAGCGTAAAGCGTCTCCTTGGCCTTTTTTTACATTCAATGAGAATGAGCGCACAGAAATCAATGGTGCAAAATCTCTTTACCAATTGTGAATGACAGACCTTGAAGAGAGTGACAGCTGTGGGCCTGGGCAATTGACCATGCGTCGTACTAAACTTCGGCCCCCTGTTATTTGACCTTTGAAAGGCTCTGTATCCAAGGAGTCGGCATGACCTTACTGGCAGCCTATTTTAGCAGTACGACGAGGTCACGATGTGTGCCATTCGCCCACACATACTAAATGTCTGACCCCTGTCGTCCATACATTCTTACGGATACGCGGTGGCAAACCTAAGAGGGAAAATTTATGGCCAAGTTACTCGGGTTGACGTGGGCAAAGCAGGCTGATGCCAACTTTGCTTGACCTTCAGCTGATGGCCAATCATGTCCATCTTTTGGTTTTTTTTTGGATATGCTTTTGAGATGCTGAAACACGGACTCAAGCCTATCAGGAGGCTTTCAACGGCACTCCCACACTAGCGATCCACCGTGCGTCTAGACTATGAGTTATCCAGCCTGCCGACTGAGCTTAACTGGATAGACCCCTTGTCCCTGATGGCGCTTTTTTTAACCATTATATTCTAGTCTCTGCCTGAGCGAAACATGCGTGCCATTCAAAAGATCCCTGTCTGTATTTCATCCCCTGTCTTACCAATGACTCTCCTGTCGCTCTCTGTTCCTGCAGCCGCCTCTTCACATCCTTTCTTGTTCTGTACTAGTCATCATCTAGGGATGTCTGGTTCGATAATCCTTCACTATGGCCACTCTGCGGAATGCGATGTATAAGATATCCCGACCTTGCCTTAGTTTTTGATCCAGGCATCTCCAGTCAATAGTCCTTCCTTCAAAGTGATTGTCGTCAAGACACTCTCCCTTCATTCCTACAAGAGGCTAGACCTTGTTTTTTTCTTTCCTTCTTCTTCTCAGTTCGCTCCATCACCCCCTCAAGAAGCGTTGTTTACGGCGGCCTGGTTGCTTGCTATTCATCCTTGCTATCCCCCGGGATTTAAATATTAAGAATCTGTGATATCTTGTGTGACTGCAGAGAGTCCGTTGCTGTTTCTTCTCATTGCTTTCACTGTAAGTCTTGACAGGCAGTATATATATATTGCACAAATCCACATCAATATTTTCTTGTCCAACTTCTCTTATTTCAATCTACTTGATTTCAATTGATTGTTTAAGAAAAAACTTGGCTTCTAAGCAGACTTGTCACTCAGACGAAACATAAACTAACATGAAAGCTCAGGGTTTTTGATCACAGTCCGGTCTTTGGAGCATTATTCCTTTCTATCTTGACGACTACATATACCGCTGCGACATTTGAAACTTTTTCGTCTGGCACGAAATAGGTTCTCATATCATTCTCTTTTCAAAATGTTGTCCAAAATAAGCACAATCGCTACCCTGGCTACGGCCGTCAGCGCCCATATAACAATTTCTAATCCAGTCCCTTTTGGCTTGTCAACTCTGAGCAACAGCCCTCTCGACGCTTCCGGCTCTGATTTCCCTTGCAAACAGCGAGCCGGTGTCTACGAGCTTGAGGGCGCTAGCAATGTTTATGCTCAAGGCAGCACTCAGCAGCTCGCCTTTGTTGGCACCGCCGTTCACGGTGGAGGTTCCTGCCAGGTCTCCGTCACCACTGACCTACAACCTGACAAGAACTCTGTCTGGAAGGTCATCAAGTCTATTGAGGGTGGTTGCCCTGCAAAGGGCCAGACAGGCAACATGGGCGACGATGCTAGCGCCGTAGATCCTTTCAAGTACGACTTCACTATCCCCAAGGAGCTGCAGTCTGGCAACTATACTCTTGCTTGGACCTGGTTCAACAAGATCGGCAATCGTGAGATGTACATGAACTGTGCGCCCCTGACTGTCACTGGATCAGGTGGCTCTAAAGCATTCTTGAACACTCTCCCTGATATGTTTCAGGCCAATATCTTCGGCGCTGGCAACTGCGGCACCGTGGACTCGACTGACCTTCAGTTCCCCAACCCAGGTACTGATGTGGACAAGTTTAATGGCGCTACAGATGCTTTTGCCGGTCCAACCCAGTGCGCATCTGGCAGTGGAAGCGCTCCTGCTCCTACGAACGCTGGTAGTACTCAGGATCCTACCGCGGTGGTGCCCACTCAAGCTTTTACGAGCGTTCCAGAACCTACTGCGGTCGTGCCCGGTCAAACTTTTACGAGCGTTGCTGGTGGTCCAGAACCTACTGCGGACGTGCCCACTCAGTTTCCTATAAGTGGTGCTCCAACAGTTTCTAACGGAGTTTTTATAACTAGCCCAATTCCTTCCGCAACTGGGCCTGCTGCAACTGAACCTGCTGCAACTGAACCTGCTGCTACTGAACCTGCTGCAACTGAGCCTGCTGCTACCGAACCTGCTGCAACTGAGCCTGCTGCTACCGAACCTGCTGCAACTGAGCCTGCTGCTACCGAGCCTGCTACAACTGAAGGGGCCGCAACCGTAACTGATGCAACCGGAACTGAGCCTACCACATTCGCAACCGCAACCGCAACTGAGCCAGCCACAGTTACCCCTTTCCCCCCAACTGACTCCAATTCCGGCTCCGGCTCAGGTTCTGGCGTTAGCTTCGCTGCTAATGTGGCTTGCTCCATCGAAGGTCAATGGAACTGTATTGGTGGAACTAAATTCCAGCGTTGCGCCAGCGGAGTCTGGTCTAACGTCGAGCCTGTCGCTTCCGGTACGAAATGTGAAGATGGACAGTCAACTAAGCTCAAAATGGTTGTCACGAAAGTGAAGAAGACCATGCGCCGCGCTGTTCGTTTATTATAAACTGAATACATCATTGGTATGATACATTGACCTGAACTGGTAAATCAGATGATACATATTTTTTTTTTAAAAAAAAAAAAAAAGGACTAAGGCGGTATAACGGCTTGATTTGCCATGGCACGGTGATTCTGGTTGGGCATTGTTGATCTACAAGCTTGTATATTATTCACTCATTTATCGTCTTGGATGATCGGTATATTCATAGATATCCTACTTACTGGAGACAAATTCTTATTTGTAAAATAATAGATTTGTCAGGCATGCATCATATTTTTGCCTTATATATTTTGGTATGACATCTCAGGAACAGAAACATGAAACTGCTTTGTGACATGACTAGTATAATTGATGAGGTTTTTGAACATCATTTGTATAGGTTATATGTAAAGGGGCAACAGAAGCATGAAATCAAGTTGTATTATGTAAAGCCAAAATCTATGTTTCTAGTAATATAATAAGCCTTTCCATCTTTCATACTCTCTTCAGGTATAAGTAATGAATGATGACGCAGTCAATACTCACATGCTCGTTCATTCATTCGTAGATGTTTCACAGCCCACGCTTCTTCCTAATAAAAACAAATCAGAAGGAAAACTCAAAATATCCCCATCATAACCAGTTATCCCATCTCTTTCACATGATGACGACTCTTCTTTTTCAATCTCAGCCGCAAAAATCCCGAACTTTGCTTTGTATCTCCCTTTCTCTAATGAGGTGGTATTCACCGGCAGCACTCTTTCCAAGTAATCTATTCCAATATGCGCCCGACCATTACTACTAATGAATCTTCCAAAGCTATAAGTGGCAATATTATCATCAATGTCTTTTGCGTTGGCGGTGGTGTATTCGCGAGCTAGTTTGCTAGGTGCTATATAAGCGATCGGGGAGCCGATGGTGGTTGGCATTCGAGGAAAGAAGAAGGTGATGCCCCATCCGTAGAAAAAGAATACCATGATGATATAAAAGCTGAGGATTGTCGTGCTGGTGATGAAGGCGGCTGATGAAACGAATATTCGTGTCTCAGTCACGGTTCGATTCCCCATTACGGTGGTGCCTTTTTCTGCTTCAGCAAAGACGTATTGGTTGAGTGTCACATGCATTGCAAATATCATCTTGTAAACGCTTGATATCACAGGGAGAAGTTGTTCAGGATCGGGTGTCGGCGTGCTGGGATCTAAGAGGTTGGGGTTTCTGCTATACAGTTTAATGAGATACATTATCCAGTTGTAAGATACAGTGTCGTTGTGCCATGGGCTGTTGGCGTCTTGAAACACATGGTTTAATTCGTTGATAATTGGTGGTCGTGTGAACGAATCCGGGTATGGCATCGAGGACGTGAATTCGCTGACAGGTGTTGCGTTTTTTTATGTATCCTTCATTATCAAACACGACCTAAAAGTCAGCCACTTTGCATACTGGGTGGCAAATGATGAGAGACGTATTTATTACGCCAGTCCGGTTTTTGATATCTGATCGGGAGAATCCTACGAGGAGGGATCGCTCACAATCGGTTGTTCTAAATGGGACGCTAAACATGGTTGCCGCGACCTCTGCAGCTGCAGGGCCATCTGGTATGATATAGTTAATTAATATTGTTGAATAGCTGACTTTGTATCTGATACTCTGTTGAGCAGCCTGGCAGGGGGCCATCTTTCCGAACATACGTTGTATTCACAATCGGCGGTTCGTTTTTTAGTAATAAATGTGTCCATTGAGATTCATGACGGTTCCACGCCAAATCCAGTTGTTACCACGGTAGACAGTTCGTCTGTGGAAGGGGTAGCATATGTGATGTTGACTGGGAGAAAGGTGAATTCTGATGTAGTCCACGGCGGTAAAGGAGCTCCATAGGACCAATTCGCCACGATGGTATAGGAAGGATCTTCGTAGTTGACCGGCATTCTTGGAACCATATCCGTATCAAAATATTCTAGGCCTTGTTGATCTAGCTTTGCTTGTCTTTGGGCCGTCATTACAACGGAATACGCCTTTTGTACCGAATCATCGTTCAATATGTAGGGTACCAAGCCCTACTGCCAAAACATTGGCCAAAAGGGCAATGATGCAAATGGCACCTAAAAGATAATGGCTAGATCTGAATGCCCGCCAGAGCGCAAGCTGCGGAGGCAAGGCGGTGCATCGAGAGTCAATCGTGCGCTGGGCAGTTCCACCACCAGGCGTGAGATCGTTAAACGGCTGTAAGATGCACAGAAACCTATTTAGCATGACCCAAAATGGTTCGACTAGAGTTGAGAACACGGTTGGGATATAACTGGTGAGGAGCTGGTTCACTTCAAAGTTGGTCGATGGGCGCGCAAGACCTAAGAAGTTACGGGATGAGCCCCTTGCTTTTCTACAAGCTTTTGCCATGTGATGTGATGATGAGTAGCGAAGATATAGCAAATGCAATCAGAACAGGTAGTTTCATTGTCTCCGGTTTCCATCCACATTTGCATGCCACAGAAGAAACATCTTTGACTGAGAGGTATAGTAGTTAGTGTACTTCATAAACTAAATAACATGTAGATGCTGCTTACGTGTGCTCATTGCATTCCGTTTAGGCATCCACCGAGAAATCTTCCTCTTCTTTTCTGGCTCATTTGCAGTATCATTCTCATATGTAAAATCGTATCTCATCGGCTGGACCATATTGGTTATGGGTGAAAGAGGCTCAAGTTCAACTCCATATGCCATGATCCAATGGAGTTCACCATGAAACAAGCATAAAAATAAAAATAAAAAGCAGTATCTAGTTATAAAGATTCACCAAATGAGGAAAAAAGAAAGAAAGAAAAAGAAAAAGCCCGCCTATAAAGTTTAATAATCTACACAAAAACAAAGAGTGAATGAATGAAATGAAGAAAGAAGGGAAGAAATAGAGGCAATTAGATAGAAATAGAATAAAAAGGTTACAAACAAGGATGCCATCTCATGGGCAATGACACTCGACACATCACAGAATACAAATGCTTATTCCAACCGACCAACACCAGATTTACAAACCTTATTAACAGAATCACTCCTCTCTCCCAGCACCAAAAAGTGAAGACCAAAACTCACAAACGTGTTGGTCCCCAATCCTTCACCCTTCTTGCGTGAAACGAGACATCTCCACTCAAACAGTTGGGCTAGGCGCTTGAGCGTCATATCCGGCCAATAAACACGATTTCGACAAATCTTCATGGGTCCATAGAAGGATTAGCCGCATACGAGTAGTCCTCTCCTGTCTGCCGCCTTTGACCAAATCCCACAAGCGGCGAGACGAGGCGCTCTTTAGCCCTGTCCTCACTTGAGAGCAAGTTCTGTATAGGAGCATGGAGAATGGCTATTCGTTCTATAAGCTCTGATGCTTCTTCCCGTTCGTGCAAGCATTCAGTGGACTTGTAATGGCGTGCTACAATTGCTTATACAAGCATCCATCCTTCAAGGACAAACAAGAAGGATTAATGGGAAAGAGAAATTGTAAAGATACTTCGGCAGATCAAAGCCAAGGAGGGGGGCCAAATCACTAGCGCCAGCGGCTGTCTCTCTTAGTCTGTACTGCCCGAGCCGCCGCTCTCTCATTGGCCAATGCCGCTAATGAACTTTTAGGTGTCAGCCACCCACAAGCCACAATCCGGCAGCATCGCCAGAAAATCTGCAGCAAAAGCAAGAAGACTTCGCCACAATATAGAGCACCTACGAAAATGGGTTTTAAATTGATTACTCCATGTCAAAGTTTATAAAAAAATAAAATCATCTCCCATTCATCTCAACTAATCATGGCAGGTTCCATTTTATCCTTCTAATTACCAGTAGTCCATGCAGAATAAGCTCATATAATGATACATAACAAATACAACGCTTTCTGCATTCATAACCAGTTTTGCCAATTATGCTCAGCAGCGACTAGCCGAAAAAAAAAAAAAAGAAAAGAAATGGCAAGCCAAACATCCTCGCTAGAGGGTTTCCGTATAGAAGAGGCGAGAGCTGTGAATAAAGCCGCATGCTGATTCCTCTGTCGCTCTGATATCTTCCAGGACGCTGTATAGTAATAATATCTTGCAAAAGAATAGGGAAAAGAAACAGTAGAAGAAGAAAAGAAAGAGAAGAAGAAAAGAAAATGCAGAATGCCTTATGACAAGCCCCAGTGGTCGCCATAACACCGCCAACTCCCGATGTGTCTTTTTTTTTTTTGAAAACGTAGATAGATTATTGACGCGTAAACGGAGACTGATTTCGTAATACCCTCGGAATGTCTGAGTTATCAACTCGGTGGCTTTTTGACTTTTTTTTCCCCGCCCCGGTTCATTAAATGAAATGTTTTTTTTTTCTTTCTTTAAATCTCAATCGTCTTCATTGTGTCATCAATGACAACCTCGGGGAGTTTGCCGTTTCCTTTAGATGCGTCGACGTCCTTGCCCTTGTCTTTGGCCAGGTCCGATTCTGAGCGCTCAATCGTTGTCACTGCTGGGCCATCTTCGCTTGTTCGTGGAGATTCATCCTCTACGTCAACTAAAGTACTGGGCTCAATAATTGCGTCAGCAAGCTCGATCGCTGCCTCTTCTGTGACTCGACTCAGAAGAGGGGCTGGAGGCTTGCCATGACCATTTCGCATAGGGCTGCTAAGGGGAGAAGTGTCGCGGGGACGTTGCATAGACCGGCCGCGGATATCACCATTAGGCTCCTGGGGGTTGGCATAGGGTGAGGCCGATCGAGAACCGAGAGGTGATTCAGCCTTGGCGGCGGGGGCGCGGGACTGTCGCTTGACAGCTCGTCGTCCATGCTTCTGATCAATCCTCCACCGAAGAATGTTGAAATAAGATGGTTCAACTCGTGGGTCCTTGAACTCTCGTAGTTTGAGCTCGTTAGTATCTTCATCTACGAACCATTTCCCACTGTTGAGGTCATCAGCAACTACGGCAAGAAATGCTGCCCAAGAGCGGGCAACAACGTATTTGGTATCGTAGTCGCGACCGAATAGGACAACCTGACCATAGCGTCCACCAGGTCCAGGGACAAGATCAACGGCCAAGTTGTTGCCACCCCAGTCACGGACCAGGGGAATCCAGCCTGCGTGGGCATATGCTTTCTGGACACTGTTCGGAGGGATGCAGGTCTGTTTGGCCAGGAGATTATGTCTCCACTCGCCAGGGCCGTTTGATGACGAAGACGATGAAGGTCGCTGTTTAGAAGAAGAAGCCTCGCTGCTTGACGGAGTCGGTGGCTTGTTGGCCGCAGCGTCTAGCATGAATTGCTGATTTACTTGTCGCCACGTCTCCCACTCCTGCGCGATCTCCTCACAGTCCATCAACATGGAGCCAAATATTATTCCTGATGGCATTCCGCCGCGTTCTTGGCCGTCGTGGATCATGAGAGAGTCGCGAACATCTTGAGGGAGGGAGCAATCCAATTGATGTTCCAAATCATTCAAATCGTTATTCGTGGCTCCCTCACATAATTGATCAAACAGCTCTGGATAATTCTCCTCTGCCCATGCATCTATGCGTCTCCACGAGTGCGCCACAGGGGGTGGCGGCGGTAGGCCATTCTCAAATGACTGCATAGCTACGTCACCAGGGGACTGTACTTCAAAACCATCCTTATTTATGTTTTGTGCAGACATTGATCGAAGGCCAGGCGAATAGGGCCTCGCATGGCCATTGGTTGGCGAGCCTTGCGAGGACGGGTTTCGAGAATCATCAAAGTATGGGCTATGGATATCGGCGCGAGAGTCGGAAGCGGTCGCAACGCCAGTCATGATATGACGGCCATTTTGGAGTGGAACGTGACGACCTGTTCGCTGCGGCGAATCGAAGGAAGAATCTAGGAGAAACCAAGTTAACAAACTACTATTACTACTACACACGGTTGTGATGACTGATTGGCTCAGTGGCTAATGGAAGACAAACGTCGGTCATTACTGGTCATGGTATGCCAGAAAGTGCGAAAGGCGGAACCAAATCTATGCGCAAATCCATTAGCGATCATGGCAAATTGTCTATCACATTGCCCTGCAACCAAGGGAGCCAACTCACGTGTTCGCCATGATGAATTAGTTATCGCAGGTAGTCGCCCGACTGTAGTTTGCGATTATGCAGGAACTGGCGATGCGTTGAGAAAGGGAGAGAAAGGGTGGATACTGTTGGCGCGTATCTTTTGATAACAGTGCCAATAAATTGCTTGTCCAGGCCGCAGCAAAAACTAGAATAAGATTTGATGGGGAGAGCGACCAGCAAGCCGGTGAAACAACAAGCACAAGCAGCAGGTGATACGGTGCGAAAGAGAGTTGAGAATAGTAGCAACCAGGCTCGTGCGCACACAGAATAATAAATTCGTCAACCAGTATTTTGCCGTCGCACTGGGTCAAAATTATATCGCCAGAGTATCAAAAGCTGTAAAGATACGTCTCTCTTGTCTCCAAAGCCGAGGCGTCCAAGCGATTAAAGAAGCGCCCTCCAAGAAAGGGGAAAATAAAATAAAAATGCGAGAGAGAACGCGGTCCTGGAAATGTGGCGGCGGGAGGCGTCAGTGCTTTGTTGACCACACCACCACGCGCAATTGTTTTGATGGATGATAGGTCTAGAGAATGACTTTATTCTGACGACAGCAAAGGCTGGTCACAGGACTGGAATTTCCAAGATCTTCGGTGGGTGCAGTGCAGATCACGTATGTATGCAACCTATTTTTCCTTGCGGGGAGAGTGAGTTATCAGAAGTCTTGAAGTTGCTTTGCAGGGAAAGTCGGTTGGTAACTGGACCAGAGAACGATCTTTGGATCAGCAGTCAAGGGAATGTAAGTGAGGCGAGAAGAAGGAAAAAAAAAAAAAGAACAAATTAATTGCGGCGAACAACCAACAGCACTTTTGCCTTGGTGATAGAAGAGAAGGAGAATGAGAAAGAAGAAGAAGAAAGAAAAAAGAGGGAGCGCAAGATGGGTTAGTGACTGGGAGACGGTCCAAGCACCTCAAGTCAGTGAACAAAAGACCAAAGGGGGTGAAAGGGGATGAAGATGATCAAATGTTATGTTCGGAGTACGGAGTAGGTACTTGTATGGAGTACTTTCAGCAAGGTAAGGAGTTGGTAATATACCAAGGTGCCTGCAGATGGGTAGTGCTTCATACCTGGTACTCTTGTATCTACAAGTACTTATATTTGACAGTTGCGAAATGCCAGCGCTGGGGCTTTGGACTTTTTAGCGACTACAAGTAGTAAATTGTACCTGTAATGATCTCTGTTTTCCATTGACTAGGGGGGGTGGGTGGCCCTTCGGTTGGAGTTTTCCAGAGGCATCGGTGCCTGTAAACTACAGGGGCTTCAGGGGACTGACTACTGGTAGTGTGTTGCTATGTGCTATGGAATAATAACTTGACTTATCTCGTGGTGGCCGCTTCAACATTTTTCCCGCCGACTCCTTACTTGTACTCCGTAGTACTTTTAGATACGATAACTCGCTTAGACCCGCCTCCTCAGAACTCAACTCCATTCCTGCGATTCAGTTCCATTCTGCTTGCGATCAAATGCGATCAAGAAATCCTCAAACCTCCAACTGTCACAGAGCGCCGCCGAAGAAGCAAAAGATATGACGGACCTGCAGCAATGCAAGTATGCACTTACAAAATGCTCCGCACGGCATATATTACTGCACTACTGTACTTGTACTCGTACTACTCAAATGCAGTACAACCAGTACTACCAAGGACTCTGAGCCTTATTACTGGCCTGTCTGTTTTTCTTTTCTGCAAACTTCTACAAGTATGGCTTCAAAAAGGAGCGGAGTCGTTGCAGGTGGGGGAGGAGAGCCACTTACAAGAACTAATACTAACTTGCACCATCCACCCAAGAAAGGGGATGAACTAGGGGGCTTGATCCTAGATATTCAACAGGGGGCACAACAACGGCGCCAGTCCTCCCCCACTTGTCGAGATAAATGGTTACATTGACTGGTCAAAGGCACGGTTGGCTTAATCCAAGTACTGCACTAATGCAGGAGGCAAGTCATCGAACTTGGCTTTTGGGCTTTTTCAAATGGGCTTGTTTGGGCAGCTCCATCGGTCTCCAGAACAGCATAATCAAGCTCATGAAATTGCAGTGGAGGAAGCCATTGGTTTTCCCCTTGGCCCTTTTGCTTTTTCCCCTGCGAGCGAGTCGGCCATGTCCAGACCAGTAGGTATACTTGTACGGAGCACTTACTATCTGCGATCAATATGCCGTGAGCCCTCGCCTTGCTGCCCCATGCATTTCGACAACAGCAGCTACTGGTACGAAGTACTTGTACAAAGTAAAGGAGGTGTTTGCCGATGTACAGTAGTACAGTTATCTAGCATCGAGATTTCTCTTCGGAGTAATATAAGCAACCCACCATCATCAAGAGTCGATGGAAGAAGCAGAACGGGCGCGTTGATGCTGCATTAGGACAAGTCATGTCGAACGCCACATAATCGACGCTACGGTGCCAAAGTCTCCTATGGCGCTACTACTTGTACGTATCATCTTCTAGTCGACTTCGAAAAGAATGTGTCGGAGCCATGGATTCTCCAATTTTTTACTATTTGTGCTCTGAAACCCGCGCGGAGTAGCAGCAATTTAACTACAAATCATAGGCTCAGAAGCTTTCAAAATCGCCTTGCTCCAAGACTAGACGATATGACACAGACTAGAATGGGTTACCTATGTGCTACTGAGCTTCAATTGCCAAAAGAGAGGGGGCTTACTTTGTATTAGACGATCAATTCCCAAAGTCACCCCTGAGTCTGTGCACATTGAACCTTTGCCCCATTTTATGCAGGTATGTACGCATGGGATCTTTATCAGCTCGTCCAGGATTCCCATTAACATCCCATTAAAGAAGAAGAAAGAAAAAAAAAAGGTTCGGGCTCATGGACTTGTCGCTCGGTTGAGTACCTTGCTCAAGTATTCACATGCTTTCAAAGTACACAGTGTGTCACTGACTACATAGTAGTAATGCTTTCTCCAAGTTAATACGAAAATAGCCTCATTTGAGCATTAAGTTGAGCCTTTGAGCACATCTAGATGCGGGATACTCTCAATCTGAACAACAAATGTCAAAATCTTGTACTCCGTATTCTGGTAGGATATCATCGTCTGTATGTATCCAGCTTCAATTTGAAACCGCACATGAGGAACATCCTGCAACCTACTCGTACCCTACAGATGTTGGGTTCCCCAATTTCGACTTCAACTTATAGGTAAATATATGTAATCCTGACCGTCCCATACTTGGTCCTTTATATATCAACCAAACTAAGGCCAAGGAAAATACATCAAAGTCCTTGCCTTTCTCATCCTGTTTCCATCATCCCATCTAAACCCACAGATGGATATCGGGTGCGCAACCTTTTCACGAAGCTCGAGGTGGTCAATAGTTCTATAAGGCCTGTATTTGTCGCTCTTCACACTATGCGCATTGATCTGGATGTTGATCATGATTCCACGGCTGCCATGCTTCTTCGCCACGCTTCTCCAAGCAATGCGTACTCGCTGTTCGAAGGCGATCTGCCAAGTACTTTTTAGAGTGATTGTGGGATATCCATCTATGCCGGTGCGGCAGAATTGGAAGACACAAGCAGATACCAATCTGTCATTCCAAATCTCCATCGTCTTTAATTTGGGCATCTCCATTGCAGCACCTGCTGCGGCCTCTAGTATATCATTGATTTTATCATCTGATGTCTCTGGCTTTAAGAAGGATGAGGTAAGGGCAAGAGTCTCAAGGTTAGGCCATCGCGGTGTGCAAACTGTGTGAGATGGTGATGTGAGTCCCAATGAGATGGAGCTATTTGGCGGTAAGAAATCATGAAAAAAGTCCCTTGCATCCGAAAGGAAGGCTGCGGATAGATGTTCTAAAGAATGGCTCTTTTCTGCTAGTGTTTGGCCTAGAGAAGGTATTGGGCCTCGCAAGCCCCAGTTTCCAAAGAGCATATAGTGGCTCACGAAGATGGAAAGGCTCTTAAGACGAGAGGCTTCGCGAATGAAGGCATCGAGATCACTCTGATACTCTGTACTATCTTAGCCTCTATATGTATAGGGATATGTGTGTTTGATATGAGGAAAAGAAACCCCCCCCCCCCCAAAAAAAAAAAAAGGGAAAGTGTGTTTTGAATAAAGGAAAAAAAACCCCCCCCCCCCCCAAAAAAAAAAGAAGAAAAAAAGAAAAAGAAAAGAAAACTTACTCTCATTGGAACTGCTGTAGTCCCGCACTATGGGCTCGAAATGTACACTTTGGATTCCCTGAAAGCTCCTTAGGATTCGATTTAGTGTATTGGGGCTGAAGACACGAAAATGCTGTCTACGGATGAGCAATCCCTTGATAACATGAACTCTGGGAAGCCGGTTTGCTCCTATAGCCCCAATATTACTGAAATCGAGCTTGATTTTTCCAAACATGCGTAACTCCGTGAGTTCATTCATTCGTCCGCGGGCAACATCGCAGTGATAGCCTCGTTGTGGATTCCGGAGCAATACACGAGATGCATGAGCTTTGTATTCTTCATCCGTGCATTTATCGTCAAAGCTATGTGGATATACATCTTTATCGATGCCAAAGTAGTCGAAATGATGCTTCAAGTCGCTTGGAGAGTGCACACTGAGCTCCAAGATGGGTCCCTCACCAGGTACAAGAGCATGTTGTCCATCATTCCCCCAAGAGCCTAAGACCTCCATTAGTTGCCACAAAGCATTTGTGAAAAGCTGATTGTTTCTTGTGGACTGCAAGAGTGTCTCTGGGTGTCCGCAAGTGGAACAGCGATATTGTGGAAGTTTGACACGTAACCAAATGTGTTTAATCATGGTCTTCCGGTGCTGAGATATGCGGCGGAAATCAACAATGGATGAGGAATCCAAAACCAGTCTATGGAAGTTTCTTGGCTCAAAGTACGTCTGCCATTCCAAAGAGACAGAAGCGAGGATGGCCATGTTTCCTTTGGCGTTTCCAGATAAGAGTATTTGGTCTAGGATCATGATCCGGATTTCAGTGGGCAATTGTTGCCATTCCGCCATCGTGAATGTCGAGAGAATTAAAAAAAAAAAAAAAAATCCGTCATCGTGAATGTCGAGAAAATTAAAAAAAAAAAAAAAAATGTCTGATTGAAGAATTATTTGAAGGAGATGATGTTCTTACAATACTGATACAGATACATGAAACTGGAAAAAAAATAAAACAAGGGTGTAAAAGCGACCGCAGATTTTTATTTTGAGTTCGTCCTCAGGCTTCGGAATCAACCAGGATCCGGGTAACAGCCGGTATCCGGAGGGGAAGTTTCATATATTATCTTGATATGGATTATTGATTCGAGGCCAATTTAGTGTGTAAAGAACTACTGGTGACCCAAGCCACCACAGTTGCAAAGGACTTCCTCGTACGTCGCTTCATCTCGACGCTATTTCATACATAGCATCAATAATATTCATGCTCTATTTGATTGAGACCCCGATCCATCTTTTCTCAAGTGGTTGACAAGAAGACAGGGGCGGTAAATGATACACTTTAGTTCTATATGTAGAAAATACATCATGACTAGATATCAATCCCCTATTTAGATATTTCGTATGTCCCATATTTTCTTTCCTGGATCTATGCTTGGACTAGACTTAGGTTTCGAAGCTAAAATCGAAGCTGGTTGAAAGAAAGCTAAAGCTATCTATTTGCTCTTCTTCTTGCGGTGGCTGTTCTTGCAACCATTGCTGCTCTTCCTGGAGTGGCTGTGGTTCCGGTAACTGTGGCAACTCTTGCTGCTGCTGGACGACCTCCTCCACTTCTTGCTGCTGCGGCCGCTTCCTTTGCTGTCGTGGGCGACTTACAGGCGGGACAATCCGTAACGCCCTATTCAGAATGGTGTTTAACTGAGCCTTTTGCTCTGTACTCAGCACTGGTAGTACGGGATTTGCTTCCCACATCATCAGAAAAGCTCGTTGTATCACGGGAATGTCGGAAGTAGGGAGGCTGATCGTATCACAATGAAGTGGATCCGGCGCTTCTATACCAGGACAAAGCAGATTCCACCATTCTAACCATCTCTTGTGGCAACTGAGATGTTTTTTATCGTAAATCTCTTTCAATTGTTTATACAATCTTATTCCAATCTCGTATTTCCTTTCACCTGAGGCTGGCTTGCATGCCTGAGGATTGTCTTCTTTCTCGAGAAAGTGAGAGGTGACATCGTCGGCATTGTTCAACTTCTTGTTACAACTCTCACAGCCAAAGTGTGCTTTCAACATATGGTGCCTGCCACAAAAGATCAGTATGTTTTCTCGAAAGCAGATAAAAGGGACCAGCCCTGTCGTGACCACCTAGATCCAGCGACAGAATGGGTTACATGATGGTGACTGAAAACTGAGCAAACGTACCAGACATTCCGGAATGCCAAGCCATTCGGGGCACAAGCCCGGCTTGATCGCACTACACTACTCATATGTATGGCCCTCCTCGCAAATGGGCAGTCATATCTGAGTTGCTCTGTATTTGCCTTTTTTGCCCGCTTTAAGGGCCGGTCGCTACCATCATCTCCGTCGCCAATTTGACCGTCTTCATCACCATCAGGATCGCCGTTACCCAGAGCCTTGCGCTTCTGACTACTGCTGGGACTTGAGGAGGAGGTGTTCAATGTCGGTGAAGTACTGTTAGGAGTGTTGAAGGAACTTGAAGAGCTGCCCGAAGTGTCTGACAAACCCCCAGGAGATTCCCAACACGTGCTACAACTCTCGGCCACCGAATCGCTGGGAGACGGCGACTCGTTTGGAGATGTATCTAGACTCTCAAGGATCAACTTTGCTAATGCTGGCGCAAGGTGCGCATATTCAGAGCCTAGGATGGTGGCGATGGCTGCAAATTCTTCCTCAAAAGTAGAATCTAGTTCCTCATCGCTAGACTCTGGGTCAATGAGCCGAGTGTCTGTGACGAAGCCTTGGGTAGTGGAATTTTTTGGTGTTTCTGAACCCTCTGTCAATGCTAGAAATTGGGTCTCCACTGACGCTTGCTCCGGTGAATGGTCATCCACGAAGCCGGCGCCAATATATGATAAGCTGCTAACAAACAGATTCCTCGGCCGCTGTTCTTCTTGTATGGCAGCCTCTAACATGCGGCGGAGTTGAGAAGGATCAAGTCGTAGGCCGGCCGCAAGGAGATCGATTTGACCATCTGAAGGCACTGTCTTTAAACTTGCTCCACGCCTGATGACTCTCTGTTCCCAGCTGGCAATGGGACGATTAGGGTTTAATACCGGCTTCGGTTTGATCTTGACCTGAGCATCGCGGCGCCAGGTATCAAGCACTCCTTTCTCAATCCCCAGGCAAGCGGAGAGAAATTCACACTCTTCGGGCGTTGGGCTAGCAATATTGGAGAAAGCATTTACCAGCACTGAGTTATCTTCTTGAGAAATACTCCATAATGGTGCAGCGTCAAAGTCGAAACTAGCATCAATGAGGCCATTGGTATTGATGCCGACAGGTATATTTGGCAGCCGAGATAATTTCAAACCCGTTAATGGGGTAATTGGGTGATAGAAAGATTCGGACTTGGATGATTGAGTATCTGCGCCGCTTGAGAGCTCTGGCAATTCTGTCGTAGGGGATTCAGACGGGTCAACATAGAATAAATCGCCCCAGCTATGGGACTGCGCAGCATCGTAGTCATAGCTTAAACCTAAAGGAGTTCCAATAGATAACCTCGGAAACGTTAATGAGGGAGTGGAGGGATTCGTCTCCCAAGATGTTGAGCTGGTACATAAATCTGGCGAAGGGGTTCGAGGTCTTAAATCAGCGAAGCCGTAACCCGGGTCAATGGCGAACGACGTTTTAATAAGCCGGCCGCAGAGCTCCGTAGTGATCCAGTTAGAACCCATAGGAAGCCTTTTCTGTTCTACATCATGGCCGACACTAAGACAGCAGTCGGCAGCATTCCCGTCTAGAGCCAGCGGGAACTTTTTCTGCTGTTCGTCGGCCAAACTAAGAAAGTAGGGATCTAGTTGCTCTGACATGATTGATGGCAAAATCCTAGAATTGGGGCCAAAGGTGAATCTGATATATCTCACAGAACTGAGTCGCGCGTTTCAAGAAGTTATATATGTATGAAGGAGGACCGGCCGGGGGAGTGACGAGACAGGCAGTAAGTAGGACATTGACATTGTTTTAACAATCTGGTAAGTAGACTGCTGGTGCTTTTGCGCGGCGGTCAAGAGTCGAGAATGCGCAATTGCGCATGTTGGCCACCTCGAAACGTCCTAATGTGTGGCTGTGGCACAGAGGTTTGGTCTGCTGGTAAGGACCTGAATGTTATTGATGCATGCTTAGCCGTAGTTGGGTGATAGTCCGCTGGCATTATTGTGGGAGATGTGGATTTCCAGATCACTCAACGATAGGTCAGACCCATGCAGGTTCTTGTATAGGTGTGTGTCTCATACGTATAGCCCAGCCCCCGCCTCAAAAGCTGTCATCGACTTCGGCAGCATAGAAGAGTTGAAGCGTCCTCTTTTGCACTATCATCCTTAAGAGATTGAAAGATTTGATCAAGTGGACCAAGCAAGATATGTAAAATATACTCGTATGCCAATCGTTTACCGGTCTTGGGCTGTATAAGCTGCGGAACACAAAAAAAAAGGAGGCTGGTAGGCAGTATACATACAGTGTTACACAGCCCCTGCCATTCATTTCTTCTCCGAATTAGTATGATAGATGCGCGCAGTTGCACGTTGTCTTCTAGTTTTCCCCTTTTTAAACATCCTCACGTTGTTTGCGCTATTGCGCATAGGAACTTCTAGGAGAAGTGCAGGCCGAGATAGATGCTCAGCAGTGAAATGAACACACATGCCTTTGATTCTATCGTTGCGCGTAAGACGAAATGATCAAGTCTACTCCACGCGCAATTCAACTCCGTGGTATTGTGACCTCATGACACAACTTCCCTGATTCCTCAGGGGTTCAAATCCAGCGTCAAATCTTCAACTTGTAGTATATTCTTGTCACCAGAAGGATTGCAATGGATTACCGCTCTGAGACAAGTAGGATTGACCTGCGTGTAGTCGTGCCCAGCTACAACGACTACCTTCTATACCACATTCCATTTCAATCTTCCGATCGAGGCATCGATGTCATGCTCAAGCTTGGCAAGACTCTCCAGGCGTCTCGCGGATGGTGGACGAACAAGTTGATAAAGATGATTCCTTTCTTGACTTTGGTTGTTTACAATGCAACACTTTGTCCAGTATGTTGACATTCCAAGCTCTCGTTTTGAGAATGAAAAGAGACTAGCCCTGTCATAGATGCCAATCGAGGCCATATCCCACGACTTGCCCTGCGCCGTCGATATTGAAGCCGAATGTCGCTGCCACATTCTCACAAAAGCGTTGCAAAATCCTAGAGAGCTCCCGAACGGAGGTGATTTCCTTATCTCGTACCATCGTTTCAAGGTTTTAGACGAGGAACCCGGCACTACTCGCGTCAGAGACGTGTTGTTAGTTCGCTTAGAGCTCCATAAACTCATTTTCTCAGCGTTTGTGTTACTATTCATCATGCTATCCATCATCTTTGGAGTCGTGGCGGGTGTTTGTCGAAGGAGTTTAGATACTGGGTTGGGAGTGTTTGGAGCTGTGATAGGCGTGATTGGTGCTGTGATGAGTGTTTTGACCTACGCCTTCATGTAGGGTTAAGTGTAAGTGTTTGCAAATACGCATTGGGGGAGTTTCATTGGATATCTAGTTGAAGCGAAATATAATATATAGTGTACCTTGCACATTAATTAGTTCTTGCATTCTGAATACTTGTATGTATAATCTCTGGTGACATAATTCTTTGATCACAAAAAAGACAAATTGTACTATTTGAAGCAAGATAATTACCATGATTAGAAACATTATAGTTTTTGTGTCCGTCCAATAAAGCCCAGATGATGGTATAAATAACCCTTTCCCAGCCGCAGCATCCGTTGCTTGTAAGCATGGGCATTGAGATTTAAGATCAGAAGAAAGAAGAGAAAGAAAAAAAACCCCCAGCCATTTCATTTAGTCAGTCACCTATATATGAATTGTTAGCGCCATCAAAAGTCAATGGCCGGCGCAGAGTTAGATTTCGGTTTGGACGCGTACCTCGATGATGGCAGGACCAGCGGCGACAGTATCGTCAGTCACGGCGTCCTTGCAGCCAGTCAAGACAACGTATGTCTGACCGGCAAAGCCCTTGGGGATAGTGACAGTGAATCCTCCTTTAACACGGGTAGCAGGAACAAAGGTGGGACCAGTCACGGCAATAAAGGCAGCGAAAACTTCATTGGAACCATGAGGAAGCTGAAGCGTGTATCCCTGTGAAGGTAGCGTTAGAAACCATGAACTTTCATCTTGTTAAGTTGTTATGAGCATTCTTACAGGTGTCTCAAGAGTAACAGTGCTGCCAGTTTGGGCGGGCTTGGGAGTATTGGTGGCTAGGACCAGCTTGGGGAACGCCTTGACGGGCAGTGGTGGGTTACTAGCGGGACAGGAGGTAATAAACTGCGAAGCAAGAGAGTAAACCTCGTTGATGGTGAGGGGGGTGTCGAAAGGTTGGGCGAAGGGAGCCTCCTTGATGCCGGCACGGAGGTATGACGAGTGGCGTGCCTCGACGGTGAGGATAGACCCAGCGTCAGTGAGGTAGGCCTTGTTCATGATCTGAGCGGCAGCACCAAGATATGCTGAGACACCAACGCCTTCAAGGACGGCGGCCGTGGCAAGGAAACTCTTGACATCGGTATAGCCAAAGTTGTACTTGCACGCGGCGACGGGAGTAACACCGGCAGCTATAGAAGAAAAGAAATCAGCATCTCGTTAATGAAAATTGTCATCAAGTGTCATCAAGTGAAGCCAAAGAAATGGGGAGATATACCCTTTAGAGCCCCAGTAAGGAAACTAACATGCTCCGCCTCATCAGATGCGACCTTTTGCACATTGCCATAAAAGGTAGAGTCGAAGCCAGCTGTTGCGAAATCCTTCTGAGAGAACTTGGCGAGACCATCGCGATAGAAGGTATCTTCAAGATGTTCCAGGGTTAGAGCATAATTGAGGATGACGGCTGATATAAGGTTAGCATGTTAGTTACATCTTGAAACATTACACTTTGAACTCCATAAACATTTATTACCGTCAGTGATACCAGCTCGCGGCTGAACAGGGCCGGCAGAGGCGACGCTAGCTACAGCCAGAAGAGCAGTTGCCTTGGAGAAGATCATTGTTGCGATGTGTGTTTATATCAGGTCGATAGATAGATAAACGAGAGAGATGTAATTGGGGTTTCGTTTCGCAGCAAGTTTAGTTGGAGGCTGAAGCAAATAGAATAATGTCTGAGAGGAAGACTGGCTAAGCAAGCAATTATATGGCCCTGACCCGGACGAATTGACTTGTCCTCTTGCCGCTTGCATCCCTTAGGTGATTCTTACTACTATCCCTTTGAGCGTGTCGAGGTCACACAATCCCAAAGCTATCTTTGTAAGATGACTGGCTAATACATTCAAAAGACTTTTACATGCTTTGCCACCTAGATTGTATGGGGAATTGGCGTACACTCAATATCAAGTGATATGATGCCATTGGCCATAACCCTTACAAAAGTATGACCACCGTATGTTACCGTAACACACTCAAAGGAGATATTTCATCTAATCTAATCTTAAAGTTAAGGTAAGACTTGTCAAAATGTGGAAATTAGCTTGTCCCCCAGATCGGCGCTAGTTCTATCGGCTGGCGATGAGTCCGGCACTGGTGATCTTTCCTATTCGGGCCCGGCTGTTGAGTCTTCCGGCGCAGGGCGTTTATAGGCTTTGAGCCATGATCAATGAACTGCGTCACGGAAAACAATATTTTAGATTGGAAGCCGCACGTGGCAGTCGGAAATTGGATTCAGAGCCCAGAGACAGCTCTCGACGGATTCGTCGCAATATTGGTTCGGATCAGGCTGCATCCGCTCATTTCTGGAGCTGCACTACTGGACGACGCCACAGAGCAATGATCGGTGTGTGAGAATTGTTCATGACAAATTGAAGTCCTTGGCGTGTAACCAATGGATATTACCTGCGATGTCAGCCGCCCCTGGAACAGCTCAGATACTTGTACAGGTAAGCAAGCACGCCTTTCTGCGAGGGGTATTGATACTGTAGCCATTTTGGATATCAGCATGTAAGATCCTTTTTCAAAAGCTATAATTTTACCTTTAATCATTATTGTACATAAAAATGTAACAGGATTTCGGGCAATGCCAAGGGCTGGAATTGATGAATCATTTGATTTATTGGCTTAATTGGTACTCCTTTCTATTGCTTTAGATACACATAATAAGGCATTAAATAAATACAGCCTGCGAGTGGTGCTCATCTGGCTATCTTGCTAGCTAGCTGGTTTGCTCAAGATGAGTTTGAAACCCGTCTCCCTCCTCTAACCTAAAGACCCGGAGTCTGACAGTTGGAAATGCTCATTTAGACAAGCACGGCGCTGACGATATAGGTATTCACTACCAGAAGTTTTTCCTAAACAAGCTATAAGAGTTATTTTCTCTTTGTACTCACCTGACTGTCCTATTGCATGTAGAGGCTGCCTGTACTTAAGTATGTAGTGGACGTTGGTCATTAAATAAACAAATAAATAAACAATTGTAAAATGCGGGATTCATTATGTCCAGTCAAATAAGCATAATTTTGGATCGTCAAAAGGGCATGTTGAAATGTATAAATATATATCAAGCTTCTATGTATACAATATCTTAAAGTGTGATATCCACTCTAAACCAATATACAATAATTATAGGAATATTGTCATAATGAGTAGTAAATTGACCACTACTTTCACTTGCTCCGAAAGTTGGGCGTTTGCTTATTATCACATGGTTACAACGAGAATATTCTCAGGGATATCAGAATAAAAAGCCATATTTCGTATGTCTGTGAATCAATCTCATTGTGTTTATGTAAACGACTGTATATCTCTCTGATCTCCTCCCGAGACTAGAAGCAGCTTTCTCTTATATAATTGTTTCAAGTGTGACAAATAATTACTTATATGGTCAGTATAGATGGAAATTCTGATTCAAGGCCTATGTTGGTGCCCCATCTTTTTTTGTGCAATAAAGCTATATAACGAATGGCTATCTAAGCCATCTAAATAAGTGTAGAGAAATGGACTTATATAATCATTAAGTATATCCTGGATCAATCTAGATCGCTGGCTTTTCCTGTCAACCCATCCCTGGTTGGTCATTGGGTCTTACATTGAGCTATAATGGCCTACCCAGAGCAGGCCCTAAATGATGACCAGAAGAGCTGAGTTGGTGAACCAAGCAGACGGTACTAAGCTTCGAGTCGCTGGCTAGCAGCTCTGTCGTCTGACAAGTATACAATAGCTCATTATTCAAAAGGAGATATTTAAAAGCAATTCTCAACAAATAAGCCCTTCGGCTTATGTAGCTTGGTGAATAAGCACTAACTTGTTATCAGGTTGTAATAGTAGCAATATAAAGCTAGCTTGAAGCTTAATAAGCCATCGTATTGCTACAGTTGAGGCTTTCTGAAGCATTTGGCATAATCTTTATTTCTCACAATTTTCCTATAAAAACCCTATTTAATCCGAGATCTCTAAGATCTGGGTTCAAGCATATAGCTCTGTAACAGAACCAATTTCTAATAGAAAATTAGTCGACCAATTGCATCCTAGCACCATGCCTGTCCAAGTACACGACCCGCCTGTGTTTAAATCACCTCACCCTTTATACTCCTCATATACTTCAGTTTCTCTTTCTCCTACAACCAAGCTTATTACAGTATCTGGTCAGGTCGCCGAAGATGCAGAGACAGGCGAGACGCCTCCCGACCTTGCCACGCAAATCGATGTTTGTCTGTCTCGGCTGTCAGTCTGTTTAGACGATGCGGGCGCAAATAAAGCAGACCTCACCCGCTTTATGTATTATATTGCGCAGCACGGTATTGATCAAGTCGACCAACAAAAGGGAAAAGGTTCAGCCACGAGACTAATTGGAGGAAAGGTTGCTGAATGGCTGGGAGGACATCGGCCAGCTAGCTGCTTTCTTAGGGTATCAGGAATGAGTGATGACAAATTCCTGTGTGAATTTGAGTGTACAGCTGTTGTACACGTTGATTGATACAGTATATCTAGGTAGATATTGATATAATCTAGCGCTTATAGCTGCGTTGAAGACTGTGACTTAAATGCTCTCTATCAAGATTAGTAGCCTGTAAGCAAGCACGCCTTATGCTAGAGGGGTTGATGTTGTAGCTTCTTAAGCTATACTATTTACAGCTATCATAGCTATTGTGTATCTTTAATTGCCTATATTCCTAATTGATTCGATTTAAGCAAGCCTCTTGCTGTCGAACCAAGTATAATCTATACGCTGCTCTGTATTTTGTATATTTTTTTGACAAACACCTCACGAGTCCTTTGCGTGTTAATTAGCTCTCTGATTCATATCATCTTTACTAATCGTTTTGCTCTCACTATCACTACTATAGAAAACAAATTCATATTATAGGCATTATGTTTTTTTGTATATCTAATTATGATGTAAACACACAAATTGAATTAAAAATTTTCCTATTACACTTATATAGAGTATGTAAGCGCATAGCACCTCACTGCTAATATAATCCCAACTGTATGATCAGATCCGAGTAACTTGAAAGCCAAAGATTCAAAGAACAGGCATATTTAACACAAATAATATATACTTTACCTATACCGCCAATAATTGACTATGCTGTTGCTTAAATATGATGATATGGAAAGTTCCAGGTTATCACCACACTTGGCGTTTCAAGCCACAATAAGTACATAAGCAGCCCGCCAAATTGTTGGCCCAACTGGCTTACATAAGCATATCCGGGGTGCCTGCACGTGCCACCCTGTTGACACACTAACTTGTAACTCCTTCAAGCATTGCTTGGCCTAATTGAGCATCAGAAGGAACTCCAACTGTTTCAACTCTTCAACTTCTTTGTCACACATTAGCCATCGCCCAATTAGTGGCTCTTGTCAAGGGCAAGAAAGTCGACTACAGATCTCCAAGTCCTCTAAGCAATTGTTTTAGCGACCATGACGCACTGAACTGCTCACTGCCCGCGTGCTTGACCAGAGCTTAGTACCTTGCAATCAGTCGTTCTATGTCTGCGACGTCACCAATTGAGTCCGTTTTCGCAAAGCTATAAAACCCACCGCCCGACCGCCAGCAATGGCTTTTCTTGAAGATCCGCGCTTGCGTCAGCGCTGGAATCAAATCACACACGATGCAGAGGCGGTGACTGAGAATGCCGCCGCTGGCATCTGGACGTTTCAGCATCACTACATTAATCCTTGCTTGGGATCTATCAGAGGGGCCATTGAGCAATGCACGACAGTATGCCTCGGCGACCCCGAAGAGCGCATTCGACGGCAAAGAGAGCGAGCTCGCGAAAGAACAGAATATAGTTTCAACTTTTACGATGACTGGGATCGTGAAGAAGAGGGCGGTGGGCTCTTGGGTAACTGGGGAGGAGAGGACTGGGATCGTCTCTTGGCAGGCTCTGGAAGCCAAAGGAGAAGCGAGACGACTGAACAGCCACGACGAAAGAGAGGCATGAGCTATGGCACCAGGGGAGCTAGGAGAAAAACCATCGAACAAGATCCTACCATTATTCCTAGCACCCAGCCGATCGGATTTTTGAGCAAACTCCCTTGGAAAATGGGTGGCACCTTGCGATACAAACCTAGCGCGGCAGATTTGCAGGAGCACCCTGGCGCCAAGAAATACGAACATGGCGAGTCACAGCCGCTGCTGGGAGCAGATGATGATTCGGACCATGGGGAATTGCGAGCATCAACGCGTTCACGGAAGAGAAGCGGCACGACGGGATCGGGCGGCACATCTGATTCTTATCGCTCTCGTGGTGATTTATTCCCTAGTGATGGCGAAGGAGACGAAGATGCAATACCACTCGATGACGAAGTGACCTATGACATGGTTAGGAAGGATGATAGGAGCAGCGGCAAGAGTGGAAGAACACCGAGCAGCAAAGGTAAACGACCAGCGCATAGTGTCTCTAGAACAGTATCTAGAACAACTCTTGGCTCATTTGCATCAAGAGAGTCGCTGTATCTTGCAAGACATGAGTCAGCATCACTGAATCTTACGCCGGATGCTGAGCACTTGCCATCACTAAAAGACCTAGAAATGGAGGAAGAAAGTCTCAAAAGAGAAGAAGAAGAGGAATTGGCTAGAAAGAAGGAAGTGGCTGCTCAATTGGCGTTGGAGCGAGGCTTACAAACAGGGGCAGAGCCGAAACCTCCAGACGCAGTAGACGATGACTTTATACCGGAAGAACCGCACGAAATTTGTTTGGATGACGGCAATGGTAGTGATGATGAAGTTGCACCCAATTCCGGGCTACTCGGACATGATTTAGAGACGCAGTCAAAGGACAGAGTATCGTCGCCCGTCCAGAACGTCTTTATTCCTGCGCGGCTGCCTCATTTTGGATGATTTATATGCAGTAGATATAACTGCTACTGACGCCTTTCAAGGCATGAGGATTGGCATTACTGGAAGTCGATTGGCTCAAGCAAGCTAGTCTTCAACAACATTAACAACATTTGTATTACTAACATCGGATATATAGATGTGACAGTTTTGACAGATAGGACACAAAGCGAGCAGAGGCTCATGGACGCAATTGATTGATGATAATGATACATAAATGAGAGATGAGGTCTGGGATTTCTTTGATTTTTTAAAAAATAAAATAAAAATGATACAAATCATGTCTTTTACTGGGGAGCTCCTTATACAAATGCTTGAGCACTTGATTCTTCTTGGGCTACTCAATCAAGAAGAATTTCCATTAATTGACACCTCATAGGATGTCACATGCATGCATACACACTAGGTACCACAGTCATGCTGCTGTCATTCATGTACAGCTACCTGTCAAAGGTATCGTTAATCTATAATATTTAAACATAATCAAAACAAGGTATATGTAATGCCCAGCATTGTCCACTAACTGTCTAGTATCGCAACTTCTCAGGGTGTAGCTCTGTGGTGGTGTCTTTGATCTACCGCAGTTGATACCTCGGTTTCTTTTCCCCGCAAATGAATCCCACGAATCGGGTTCCCGTTGCCGCAGCCGTAGCCGCTTTAGGGACTTGCATTAATCCTATCGAGTACTCCGTACTTGCAGCTTACTTACTAGGTAGAACTCCGTACTCTGTACTCCGTACTTCGTATTATATTAAATGGTGATAGTACAACTGGCATTTTGTGTTACAAGGTAGGAGAAGACATAATTGCAATCAGCTGCTCTTATCTCTGCTTACCTCTTACGACTTCTTTTCATCGTCGATTGCCCTGCGATTATTAATTGTGAATTTATTGTGCCTTACTATACTATAAAGCCTCCATAAACAGCTATACAACATAACAGCCCTCAATTTTATTGTTTCGCCACGTATTCATTGCCATGGCGCCAACAGGACCTATCACGACGCCCATCACCACTCTTTTGGGTATCCAGCATCCCGTTATTCTCGCTGGTATGGCGCGTACTTCTGGCGGTCGTCTTGCCGCGGCCGTTTCCAATGCAGGCGGCCTGGGCGTTATTGGTGGCTTCCAGTACACGCCAGACCAGCTACGCGAGATCATTGCCGAGATGAAAGAGAATTTTCAGCAGCCTGATTTACCATTTGGCGTGGACTTGGCGCTGCCGCAGGTGGGAGGCAATGCGCGTAAGACGAATCACGATTACACGGGTGGTAAGCTGGATGAGCTGATTGACATTACGATTGATAGCGGCGCAAAGCTGTTTGTCAGTGCAGTGGGTGTGCCACCTAAGTACATCATTGAGAAGCTTCACAAGAATGGTATCCTGGTGATGAACATGGTGGGACACCCGAAGCACGCGGTCAAGGCTCTGGATCTTGGCGTGGACATTATATGTGCTCAAGGAGGCGAAGGAGGCGGCCACACTGGCGATATCGCCAACTCGGTACTGATTCCTGCCGTAGTGGATGTGGCAAGGAAATACAAACCTCCAATGCTAAAGGGTTCAACGGCACTTGTCGTTGCTGCGGGAGGCATCCGCAATGGACGCAGCCTAGCTAGCTCACTGATGCAAGGAGCAGTGGCCGTCTGGGTGGGCACACGGTTCGTTGCCTCGGTGGAGGCTGGATGCAGCGAAGAAGCCAAAAAAGCAGTAGTTACATGCGGCTTTGATGGCACAGAGCGTACGCTGGTGATATCAGGGCGACCGCTGCGGATGAGGACGAATGAGTATATCAAAGGATGGCATGATCGGCCTAGTGAGATTAAGGCGCTGTGTGATAAGGGGATTGTGCCGATAGAGCACGATTTGGATCAAGGGAGAGACGTAGATATGCCGCATCTGATGGGACAGGTTGCTGGTGCGATTGACAAGATTCAGCCGGCAGGGGAGATTGTTGCTGAGATGGTGCAGGAGGCGGAGGAGATGCTGAAGCTAGGAGGGACGTATCTGACGGCGAAGAGTCGATTGTGAATAGCACAAGCGATTGCTGTGTGTATTTAAGCATATGATTGAGATTAAAGCAAATGATCTGCTATATAATGAAGCTTGATAGGATTAAAGCATCTCATGATACCGCATTATCAGCGTGTTGTGCAAGTGGTCTTGGTGTTTAGACGTAAAGTAATGGAGTACTTTGTACTTTGTATCGTCAATTGTGGCTGGTGCATAAGGTAAGTCAATCATCTGTGGCTCTCCCCCACTCATGTGGGGCAATTTGCAAATCGCTGAACTAGCAACTTTTTTTTTTCTTATCAGTCCGTCCTGATTGCTGGCGAAATATTTCTGCATCACAGCAACAGAACCTGCTCTATAAATCAACGAATCTCGACTTATCGCAATGGATGCTGCCACATTGAACAAGAAGCGCAAGCGGAAGCAGGCTGAGGCTGCTGCCGATGTCACTAAAAAGTCCAAAAAGCTAAAGAATCCCCCGCCGCCGCCTCAGGTTGAACCTGAAGAAGAGGAAGAGGTAGCAGAGGAGGATGAGGAGGAAGAAGTTGATGATGATGACGACGAACACAACAGACGTATTGGTGAGGAAGAGTCGGATGGAGGATCTGATCTGGAGGATAAGCCTGATGCCAAGGATAAAGATGGAGATGTTATACCCACCGACTCTGCGCCGATATTATCAACACTTGCTGAGTCTTCAAAGTTTGAGGATCTCAAGCTATCTGAAAAGACCATGGGGGCAATCAAAGAGATGGGCTTCACAAAGATGACTAGCATTCAGCGCAGTGTTCGTTCGCCCCTTAGCAGTTTCTCGCTACCAATGACACCCATTTCATATAACTAACGTGTGTCTCTCAATAGGCTATACCACCTCTTCTTGCTGGCAAGGACGTTCTCGGTGCAGCCAAGACTGGATCCGGAAAGACGCTGGCATTTTTGATTCCTGCCGTCGAAATTCTAAGTGCCTTGCGCTTCAAACCGAGAAACGGCACCGGTGTCATTGTCGTGTCCCCGACTCGAGAACTTGCGCTCCAGATTTTCGGCGTGGCTCGTGAGTTGATGAAGCACCACTCACAAACATATGGTATCGTCATTGGCGGAGCGAATCGGAGAGCAGAAGTCGAGAAATTGTCCAAGGGTGTGAATCTTTTGATTGCGACTCCCGGGCGACTGCTCGACCATCTTCTCAACACTCAATTCGTTTTCAAGAACCTCAAGTCTTTGATCATTGACGAAGCGGATCGCATTTTGGAGGTTGGTTTTGAGGACGAAATGAGACAGATTGTCAAGGTGTTGTCGAATGATGACCGACAGACCATGCTGTTTTCTGCGACACAAACAACCAAAGTTGGTGAGTAATTTCTTCTTTTTAGACTCCATCTATTCTATAAGATATAGCAGGTGTCTGACTAAATATGATTGATTTTTTAGAGGACCTGGCCAGAATCTCTCTACGACCCGGCCCGCTATACATTAACGTCGACGAGGAGAAGCAGCACAGCACAGTGGATGGTCTGGAGCAGGGCTATGTCTTATGCGAGGGCGACGAACGCTTCCTTCTTCTCTTCTCCTTCCTCCGAAAAATGCAGGCTAAGAAGAAGAAGGTGATTGTTTTCTTTAGCAGCTGTAACTCTGTTAAATATTACGCCGAACTTTTGAACTATATCGACTGTCCGGTTCTGGATCTTCATGGCAAACAGAAACAGCAGAAGCGGACCAATACATTCTTCGAGTTTAGCAATGCACCACACGGCATCTTGATCTGCACTGATGTTGCTGCTCGTGGTTTGGACGTGAGTCACTTTGTAACTACTACTTTCGAGGAGATGGTGATGATGTTAACGTTAAAATAAATATAGATTCCCGCAGTCGATTTCATTGTTCAGTTCGACCCGCCGGACAACACTCGCGACTACATCCATCGTGTAGGACGAACCGCTCGAGGTGCCGACGGCAAGGGACGAAGTTTGCTTTTCCTCCAGGTAAAACTCATCCCAGTCTCTCATACACTTTTTCATCAAGCTCCTTTCATACTAACATTTATGATAGCCCAACGAGGTCGGCTTCCTTTCCTATCTCAAGGCAGCTCGTGTCCCTGTCGTCGAATTCGAGTTCCCGCGAAAGAAGATCATCAACGTCCAGTCTCAGCTTGAGAAGCTCATTGGCAAAAACTACTACCTGCAGCAGAGCGCCAAGGATGCGTTCAAGTCATACCTCCACGCCTACGCCAGCCACAGCCTGCGATCCGTGTACGATGTGCAAAAGCTGGATTTGACAAAGATTGCGAAGAGCTTTGGATTTCCTACCCCTCCTCGCGTAGATATTACTCTGGGGGCGAGCATGGGACGAGAAAAGGTTCAGGCGAGGAGGGCATATGGCAGTCAGCCGAAACAGGTTGGAAAATTCAGAAGAGATAAAAGGAGTTGAGATGTAATATATATATATATTTGTTAAAGGGCGAAGGGTTTATATAAATGCGAATTGATATGGCTTTAAAGCGTACTTCTACTGTTAAAACGATATAGCTATAGTGCCCATCACTCGTGATGTTGTTCTTTGGAGCCTTCCGGCATGAAATTTGTTTCTGTGAAAGCTCCTTGGTTAATGCCCAGATATGATTGCAATCTGGTATAATGAAATGGCTATGCTTAGACATGAAGACAGTGAATGGACAATATATGAATGTAGAAATCGCCAGCAGTACGATACCATTAGATATAATAAATAAGAACGGGAAGATGTATTTTAGATCTAAACGCACTGGTGGAGTTTTCGTAACTCATCAGGCACAAACTCGATAAATATGGAATCTTTTTTTCTGATATTGATTCCAATCATGGATTCCGTTACATGTATCCGCCATGGTCGAGCTTCTGCTGGTAGCCAGAGCAGATTACGTTCTCTCCACGTAATCCAGCATCTGTCCCTGCTGATGCCATAACCCTGGGAAGTTATCGTAGGTACATCACGACTGACGAATTTAATTTCGTAATTCTGCCAATTAGAATTTGATATAGAAAATGTAGACGCCTCTTGGATTGAGGGAGCAGCTGAATTAAGCTTGCTCGAGTCAGCGCTCCAGATTCTAATCACCTTGTCGGACGCGGAGACAATAAGCTTTGAGTTGTGTGAGAAAGCTACTGGTGTAATACCTTCGATATAGTTCACCAATGTATGTATGCGCTTGTCTGAGTCAATGCACCAAATCTCTACTGTGTCGTTTCCAAAATGTAATGCTATAAGCCTCGAATTGTATGGAAAGTTACCTCGCCTAACGGAACAGAGACGATATCGCGACTTCGGTATGTGCTTTCTTGATTCCGTGTGCTGGAATTGTGATAATTTAGGAGGATAACTTTCTTTATGTTCCCACGCGCCTGATTCAGCGCTCCATATATGGATGCTGCTGTCGGATGAGCCTAAGACTAATTGTCTTGAGTCATGTGAAAATGCGACTGATACGACTGAACCTATATTGCGATCAAGTACATGTATGCAGTTGCCAGCTTCGGTCCGCCAGATTCGTATGGTCGCATCATATGAGCTTGATGCTATAAGCTTTGAGTCATGCGAAAACGCAATTGCGTTGACACTACCGCCATGACCTTTGAGCATCTGTATGCACTCGCCCGAGTCAGTGCGCCAGATTTGTATGGTCTTAACATCTGAGCTTGATGCTATAAGTTTTGAGTCGTGCGAAAAGACACCTATGCCGTCGTTTTTGATGTGACCCTTGAGCGTTTGTATGCACTCGCCCAAGTCAGTGCGCCAGACCCGTATTGTCTTATCATATGAACCTGGGAGTAGGAGCTTTGAGTCATGGGAGAATGCAACGCAGTTGATCTTATCGCTATGACCCTTAAGTAAATGTATGCATTTGCCGGAGTCGGTATTCCAGATCCGTACCGTCTCATCATTTGAGCCTGAGGCTATAAACTTCGAGTCATGCGAAAAGATAACTGTGTTGATCTCTTCGCTGTGGCCTTCGAGCGATTGTAAACAATGACTCCAGTCGGCTCTAATTCCGGATTTTATAGATATCCACGGTACAGTCTTATGCTTAAAAACGCATCGCACTTTACTATTCTCAGGTGCAAAGACAAGAAGGGAATAGTATAGCTGAAGGGGCACAGAGTCAATAGTTGAAATGCCAGAGCGGATGAAACGTGTAGCATCGTCCAAAAAGTCGGAGAGTTGTTTACTATGTTGAGGCTGTGATCCATGTTAACTAGTATACGACTGTTATACTAATGTTATTTGACTTACATCAAGGAGCGACTGTAAAGTTTTAATAAGACTAAAGCTATCCCAAACCTTGTCCAAGAGGCTTAATGCTTCCATCCAATGAAGGAAATGGGTTGTTAGAAATAAGTGTACCGTTTCAGCATCGAAAAGGCAAAGGTCCGCTTGTTGTACATGATATACCCAATATAGACAAGCATATTGAACCTCGGGCGGCAAACAAGCGCGTATCTTCTGAGGGCTGATAGAAGAACGGGGTGTGCCGGGTGCCTTGATATCGCAAATGTCTTGCTTCAGACAATCCAGTACACGTAAACAATTTGCTGCCATTACCCCATGAGCTTGCTTCTCGTCTATCCAGAACGGGTTCTTTCCACGCTTCTCAGGATCCACAAGAAAATCGCGAAAAGATAGATGGAGTAGCCTCACTGGAGAGTCCGTTGACGTTGGGATACTTAAGACTGAATGGAGCAAATCTAATCTATCATCGATAACATATTTAGGAATATTCGAGATTCGCGCTAGAGTAGCTGTTGACAATGGAGTTGCAAGTATAATAATAGAGCCAACAGTGTCTCGAAAATCCTGATAGACCTTGTCTTGCTGCTTAGAAGATAGACCAGCAGCCAGCTTGTTTAAGATCGGTAAGTATGTTGCGTCCAGTTGAGATTCCTGGCTTCTTGTTTCAAAAAGTAGAACTTCGTTTAATTGTTCGTTTGGGTTTCCACATCTACGGTCAGCTAAGAAACGACATACAGTAGCGGCGAAAATAAAGAGCGGAATTGCCATTGTCACAAGAGATTGAACGTGGGATTCGTCTGGCCAATTTATGGGTAGTTGTCGGTCGTTTGGTACTGTAATATTATACTCGCCTCGAATTTTTGCAATCTCATACGTTAAAAACGCTGATATGTCGCGTTCAATTATAGGCTCGGGTATTTCATGAAGAATTAAGTCCTGGTATTCGCCGTCGATTGTATTAAACTCCAGACGAATTGGCAGCTCTGGTCGGCTGGTGAGAAAGAATTTCAGCTGCGTAGAAGGTAAAATTGTAGCGCGAGTAAATAGGTGAATCATAAGCCTAATATCCTCTTCCCGCTCGCACTCATCCAGAGCATCGATAATGATGATGAGTGGTCTGCAGTTCCTGGTATCAATTGGAATTAATGACAATGGTTGCTGGATAAGCTTCTCAAATTGCTCTCGTGCTGTCTTCCTAATGATACCAGGGTCGGCATCAACCACACTCTTGATATGGTGAGCGATAGCGGGTTCTCTCACTACCAAATCGGCTGTAATTGACGTGAAGAACTTAGATAAGCTTCCTCGGTCTGCTTCTCCTCTCTTGAAGAAAAAGCTAGCGCCAAGACAACCTTTCCCAGCGAAAGATTTAGCAAGGGTGCGAGATATGGTAGACTTTCCTGTGCCCGCCATACCGTTAAGCCAGAAGACTGCTTTGGTACTTGGATTATTGGCCCATTCAGATATTTCGCGGAGTAGCTCGACCCGGGTGTTTGACAGGCAAGTTGGATTATGCTCCTCAGCGTAAGAGTCGAAAGTCGCTCCAGCAGCTATGGGAAGTCGATCAAGCACTGTCTTCTGGTCTATTTTATGTATGGTTGTGCTGTTTGAAGGGTTCTTAATTACTCTGCTAATTACAAATATATAAAAAAAGGTTATAAGTTATAATGACTCACTGAATATTTTGCACCTCTTCTATTGTATTCACCGCGGTGAAGTGAATGCTCTCAAGGCTTTTGTCAACTTTAAATCTGTTAATGACCTAACAGTCTTCAATTAGATAAGAAAGACTAACTAGATTTAAGTACCTCAAGAGCACATGGTGTATCTTGTAGCTGTTTGGTTGGAACAAAACTGAGCAGTTCTTTTGCATATGCGGCTGCTGTAGCAGAAGCATAACGCTGCCACCGATCATTCTTATGGGAATCGGCGTAATCGCATATACCCCTGATAACAAGGCAGGGAAAATGGTTCATTAAAGCGGCGGCTTCCATTTCGAAGCAAATGCACTGCTCCCCGATAGCTTCTAGAATTCTATCTCGAGTGATGGCATCTTTCACTAAGGTGTTTCCAGAGGCAATGATTCCATAGTGAATTTCTGGATCCGTAGTATCCCGTTGATCGCGCTTAATCTCCCAGGAGGGGTCACAGTTGGCGCAAGTACTGCCTCCAGCATGACCATGTATTGACTTGAATAGCCTATCGTTCTCCAATCCTTGATGGATAAAGCTGGGGGTTTTCTTTCTTGGTTTCATCATCTGGGAATTAGCCGCCCACATTCCTTGGAGTAGATAAGGAATCTTTGATGACCCGATCTCGTGTTCTGCCTGCAGGCTTGCTAGTGCGTTAAGTAGAACCAAGGGAGGCATATTAAGGGAGCCTTTTCGCTCCCATGTCTGGTCCGACTTTGCCTTACCCAAGTCATACTGAATAACACCTCCCGTTTTCCCTTCGGGCTGACTAACGACAATATCACCGAGTCTGATATCCTGATCTTGATTGGGTCGAGCAATACCGCCCCCAATCCCCACTAATAAACCAATTCTAATCTGAGGTAGAGAAGACAGGAGATTTGCAGCTGTAGTTGCTGCGGAAGTTGTTCCGTATACCCCAGCAGGGAGCGATGCTATCACAATGTTGTGCTTGCTCATCCGGCCCCATGTGTACGAATTTGTGTCGGATGGATGCTGATTAAAGCCTTCAGGTTCTTCATGACGATCATCAAGTAAGGCTGTCGCTGCTGCACGCTCGATAGGAAGAGCAGCAATCCAGCCTATGGTATAGAAGTCCTGACTATTCAGTCTTGTTATCATTATCGAGGGCCACTAGTAGTTAATCTAGATGAAACTAGAGTGCAAATTGAGTCATAAAATGATCATAACCGGTTGCTTAGGCATTGTCAGGTTTTCTCTGCCTCATAGCCTCATAGTCTCATAGCCTCAGCTGCGGGGGCATCAGCCTACCTATTATTGGTCCGGGTTGTTGTTCAGACGATGTATCAAACAGGCACAGCCATAAATTCCAGCGGTTAAGGCTATGGCTTTGGATTGGTCGGCGTCATGTTTACGAAGAGGTTGGCAAGTTAGATTGGCTGTAGCATTCGCATAACGCTTGTAACTAGTACCTTTGCTCTCAGTGTTAGTTAACTAATTAACTACATTTTGCCAAGTTCAAGCTCAAAGTAGATTGGATGCTTAGCTAGTATTTTCTCAGTCAAGTAAAGAGGATTAGATGGCATAGTTGTTCTGGTCATGTTGGATTCTGTGAGAGTAACAGGCAGTTGCAGGGTTTATCCACGATGCTATCGCATGCTATTTGATGTTATTGCCTCAGGCGCTATCTGCGGAATTCAGCGCACGTGCAGTGTGTTTTCGGGTCTTGTACGTACCTGTAAATACAGATATTACTTACGAGTACTACCTAAGTAAGCAAGTACAGAGTACTGAATACTAGGGTGTGTTAAATAGAATGAGATGATGGATTCGATCCTAACGGCAAGGATACTTTATGTTTATGCCATGGAACTTGGACGCTGAAGCAAATAAGGTTGTGGTCGAGTTATATACTGCTATAGCATTATGAGATGATAAGAAAAGGATAAAATAAGGAGAGAAAGAAGAAGAAAGTTATCATATGATAGTCTCCTATAGCTGTGAGGAAGATAAAAAAGGAGATGTTCGTTTACTTGGTCGATTTGTGGTATAAACAGCACAGAGGCCTTTTGTATTAGTGAGTGAGAGATAGTAAGAAGACAACCAACCATTTGTTCTCCAAATTCGCAATCCAATATCCGGAACTTAGCAGCAGTTTAATCCAAGCATCTTTTTTTTTTCAAATATATCTGCTATATCCAAGCGAACTTATTGACTTCGATATCGTCTTGGGCTTGATTACGTTGGGTGAGGCAAGTCATGTACTTCGTACCTTTTGTAGTTTGGCTGAGATGTGGCTGTGTCCCATACTAACGTAATCAGTAATTTGTAAGATCAACAAATCATCCAGATGTCACGCCGATCTCTTCTCACTCATTCATCTTTGACAGCGACTCAATTGATCTTAATTAGAGCCCATTTTACACTCTTCTGAGCAATTGATTTATATGCGTGCATTAATTGTACTTCAAAAGCGTTTGTGAACGCTATTTCGGTGAACCTCAGCTCCCACCATGGAAGCTCATGATAAAATCGTTTCATCAATATCTTCTCGCGTCAAGCATTTTCACCAGCAGCAAAAGCCCTTCCGGATTTATCATGGCGCCACTAATAGCACGCGTCGCTCCCACCGCAGCTCAGACAACACCATTGACACCAGTCAGCTCATTCATGTCCTCTCCGTCGATGCCGTTGCCAAGACGGCCATCGTTGAGCCTAACGTGCCGATGGATCTTCTTCTGAGCGAGACGCTACGCCATGGGCTCGTACCGCCAGTGGTGATGGAACTTCCAGGTATTACAGTCGGAGGCGGCTTCTCCGGAACTTCAGGCGAGAGCAGTTCCTTTCGGTATGGCGCATTTGACGCGAACATCAACTGGATTGAGATTGTGCTACCAGATGGGGAAATAGCCCGGGCGTCAAAGACGGAAAGGCAGGATTTGTTCTGGGGAGCGGCATCGGCTTTTGGCACGCTGGGCGCAGTGACACTGTTGGAGGTGCAGCTGAAGGAGGCGAAGAAGTATGTGAAGCTGGAGTACTCGCTTGCATTGGGAGCGGCGGATATGCTAAAGCAGATTGAGGAGGCATGTGCAGTGGAAGAGAATGATTACGTGGATGCCATTGTGTTTTCAATGGATGCAGCAGTTGTATGTGTAGGCAGGTTAGCAGATGAGGTGCCAGAAGGAACAAAACCAGTTGGTTTCATGGGTAGAAGTGATCCTTGGTTCTATACCCGGGCTAGAGATGTTGTGAAGCAGCTCCAAAAGACGACGCCAAAGGAGAGGGAGGAGAAAGGGGCGCATGTGACGGACCTGGTTCCTCTGGAGGACTATCTCTTCCGATATGACAGAGGCGGCTTCTGGACTGCCGTATATGCCTATCGATACTTTCTTACGCCGTTCAACAGAATTACCAGATACATCCTAGATCGTTTCATGCACGCCCGCGAGATGTACCGAGCGGTCCATAAGAGCGGCCTCGCAGATTATTACATGGTTCAAGACGTCGGCGTCCCATATGATAAAGCTGTCGAGTTCCAAGCCTGGCTAGACAAAGAGTTGCACATCTATCCCCTCTGGATCTGCCCTTTACGTATTCGCCGTGATGACCCAGACTCAGGTTACGGCCTGCACTCAGAGTTTGCAAACCCGGACATACCTAATTTGCTAAACTTTGGTGTCTGGGGCGGCGTCAGGGGTAATCGCAGGGAAGTCATTGAGAAGAACCGCGCGCTAGAGAGGAAGGTGCAGGAATTGGGAGGGAAGAAGTGGTTATATGCGCATGCATATTACACGGAAGACGAGTTTTGGTCGCACTATGATAGGGCATCGTATGATGCGCTGAGAAAGAAGTATAAGGCTGAATACCTGCCGAGTGTGTACGACAAAGTTAAAGTCGACGTGGAAGGTGAAGAAAAGGCGAGGAATGCAACGTTGTGGACGAGATGCAAGGCTGGGTTTTGGGATCTTTGGCCTTTGGCCGGACTGAGGGGGTTTTATAGCGCAGTGAAGGGGGGCGATTATTTGTTGCAGAAGGAGAAGAAGGGCGAGAGAGAAGTGGTGGTAGCGGAGACGGAGACGGTAGCGAAGAGTGGGTGATGAGCGAGAGGCGTGTGTGTGAGAGAGAGAGTACTAGAGAGAGAAGGGGAGGGAGGCACGAAATACCCTTGAAGTTTGAGACAAGGATAGAAAAGCAGAAAGAGGCTAGACTTTTTGAACTTGTAATGATATTTACTTTGGTTACCATATAAATAGTAATTCGATATCCATAGACACGTTATTAATCATCACTTCATTATCGTCACTTTAAAGTAGGCGCTGTTTCTTTTCTCTTTCTGAGTTTTTACTTTATTTTCTTATTTATTATTATTATTATTTCATTTTGAGAGCCCTGGACATAACAAGCAAACTTCCCGTTCAGTCATGTCGAAAGCCACCCATCTCTGTTTTATTCCTCCCACTCATCTCACCGAGAGTCTTGTCACGTTGCTGCCTCGCCTCATCAGGGTTCCTAGAGATCCACGCGTAGCCCACTAGGACGGCGAGAGCGGCGCCGGTGATGCCCATCCTGGAAAGATTATGCGATTCTCATGTTAGACATTGATTTTACTGATTACTCATAACACACACATATATACTAAAAGAGAGAGGGGTTGATCATGTTTTAAATGAATGTCAAGTAAACGCACCAATTACGCCGGAGAGCTTCTGGTCCACCTGGGTTCGGAGGCGGAGGCTGTTGACCACCGGGACCGCCGAGATCATCTTTGCCGCCGAAAGCGGACGCCCGGACCGAAGCGGTAGTGCTAAAAGGGGCAATGGAGCGGGAGGCGAAGGCCGGCCGAACAGTAGTGCGGAGGAGAGCAATAGAAGATCTCGCGGACATGTTGATTACTTGGATGTTTATTTTTTTAACAACTTGGAGATGAAATCGTGATTTTGATGTTTAGAGGTAAAGAAAAGATGGTGTGTAGTGATTGTATGGTGTGTGCTGTGTATGTGCTGAGGGGGACCTTTTTATCATAGTGCCTGGATGTCGATGACTTCAGTACGGTGGCGGTATGATGTTGACATGACGTGCGGGCTGGGAGGGTAACGATGGGCGTTTCCACAATTGACAGCGAAATCCGATTCAACATAAGATTGAATTGAGGAGAAAGGCTAGAATGATATTAGTAAATGGGAAAAACTTTTTTTGGGCCTGCGCATGATATGATGTAGATGCTGGATCTTGACATCTCGGGCTGACGATTTACATGATGTTTGGTGATATGTGGGGGATTTTGTAAATGTTTCTGTTGACAAAGACTAAGTTTTTATTTAAGGATGGAATTAGATATAGTATTTGCATATTTAGGATAAATGTCAAGTATGAGATTGAATTATTATAATGCGTTTGCATTGAGAGGGCTTGCCTGCTATATGCTATGTGATACCATATCTCTTACACTTCATAGTGGCTACACTCAGACTCATCAGATGATACAGTGAAGCGCAGTGAAAACAATTCTGAGAATAGCGAAATGTGGGCAGCATAGTGGTATAGAATACGCCTTCTCCGTTAACTTTTATAATAAATTCTAGCTTATCGAATGGCCGCCATGAGGGTGTTCAATTCATCTTAAACTACCTCTACCTAGCTAGCCCACCAATCTCGTCTCAAACCAACCAGCATCAAACTACACCAATCATCCGCATCTGGGTATAAACTACTATATTTGGATCCTACAAGATCTTTATTGGCTAGGTATTTTTAAATTCCGGCACGCATCTGCCCCCTCTTGCACAATGGGAGTGCAGTAGCAAAGCCACATTGCGCATCATCTCGGCAAGCCAATCGTAGGCTTCTATTCACTAAGAAGTACCAACATTGATATAGCTCATAATCGACGGTAGCTTCAGATACGTATTCGGGCCATCACTACGTCTACTCATAACCTCAGCTTCTTTTTATTAAGAGTGTCCTTTAACACTAGTGCATCCTCTAGACGCCACATGGCCAAACTACTTGGATTATGATACTAATTGATGCAATATGTCAAATTTAGTTACATCAATATAATGAGACAGAGCCACCGACGAGAGTATCATATAATGGGCATATGGAATGGCCAAAAAGAAATTGTACCTCCTGGAAGTCTTACTAGGTATGTTCATTGATGTCAAAGATGGATGGGAGGCACAAGGCAAATTATGTGCCGTTTTCTAATATTAATCATCAGCGAGGAGGCAAGTTTTTACAAACGCCAGACGCCTCAATGGGTTGGGCATCCGCAGACTGACTCTAGATACAAGATAGAATCATATTACTCTACTACCCTTGTGTTGTTTAGGTTCTTTTCTTTTACAGATTTCTCGCTGCTATTCAGTAGCGATGAATAATTCAAGTTGCTTCTTCTATGTATTAAGCGGCGGGCTATACAAGTCCCCCACGTCTTAAAGTAAAGAGCCTTTGCCTAATTATACTATATCATATTATGCTTGATTACTCTTTTTGCTAAACATATATCTAACTAATTCTCCGAAAATGTCTCCAATTGATCAGTATAACTTCGCTTAAATTGACCCAAGTTCATCAATTGACACTACATAATCTATGCAGCTGAATGTTTCATTTTACAGTGTCACCTCCTCGTTTATTACACCCATCATGTTCATCAATCTTATTTATTTCCGGATAACAAAAGTAAAAACGCATACGAGAAGTATAAACACGTTATTGTCAACGAGTAGCTACTAGAGACTAACGGGATGTGGCGCCCGCAACCAAAAAAAGCCGTCGGATATATCCACCGTATAGATGCTCATCCCGACGGAAATGCGAGATTGCGTACAACTCATTTCTAGGGTTCAATAATGGGAGCAAACGTGATTAAACGGCCGTGATTATTTATCCGTTATAACGTTTCAATGACCCGTGTTAATATGGACGGACAGCTTCGGGATCTTGCTATCCAATCCAATCTCAGCTCCTTAATCAGCGGAGATCTGACTTTCAGCTGCTCTGGCCTACCTTTATCTCGACGACTATATATCGCCATCAGTCGCGCCAACTCGTAATTTGAAAGCCCAATCATTCTCCATTAACCATAAATTCGACTCGAGGAAATAGTATCTGTTAACTATTTCGGACTCAATGGGTAATTCCAAGTCAATTCTTCGGTCCTCGTCCTCGTCCTCGCAGCCCTTGGGCTCTCAGGCGACTCGGAATGGTTTAAATCGAAGCTCTCAAAAACCTCAAATGGTTCAAAAAGCGCCTCAAGTAGCACAGCTTTCGCAGCCTACTGTCACAAATGGCAGCTTGCCCTTGACAGGCAAAGTCTACGCCATTACTGGCGGTGCGAGCGGTATTGGTCTGGCGACAGCTCAAGTACTATCAAAACGAGGAGCAACCGTTTGCATCGCCGATGTCGATCCGGAGGCTATGAAAGCTGCAGAAGTTTACTTTAGCTCTCTAGAAGTTCCTTATATGGTGACAAGAGTGGATGTTTCCAAGAGAAAGGAAGTCGACTCTTGGATTGAGTCGATTGTCAGGGAACATGGCCGACTTGACGGTGCTGCCAACGTAGCAGGGGTTATCGGAAAGAAGCATGGCGTCTCCCCTGTTTCGGAGCTGGATGATGATGAATGGGACAAGATCATCGCTGTCAACCTAACCGGAACCATGTACTGCATGAGAGCAGAGTTAAAGACTATTGTCAATGGTGGATCCATTGTCAACGTTTCTTCCATTCATGGACTCAAAGGTAAGCTTTTCTTCTTTTCCATGTTAGAGTATTTTGTGGAGGATGTTGGCATGTTGAAATATACTAAAAAAAAATATTATTTGTGTCAGGTTTTGCTAGGCATGGAGCATATGATGCAAGCAAGCACGGTATTGTCGGTCTCACCAGGGCAGCCGCTCTCGAAAATGGAGAGCGCGAGATTCGAGTTAACAGTGTTGCTCCGGGGGCTATTTACACGCCTCTCATGCAAAAGAACTGGGACTTTTCCGGTCGACCAAAGGATGCTGCATTTGATGATCCCACGGCGTTCCAAAGACAAGGCACAGCTGAAGAGACGGCTAATGTCATCGCTTTTCTGTTAGGCCCAGAGAGCACATTTGTCAGTGGGAGCGTATATCAAGTAGATGGAGGCTGGATTTGAATGCGCCATAAGAGCAGCCCTCCCCCCCCCCCCGCCTTTGGCTGCTTGAGTACGAAGTACAAGTATGGCTTTTTGCATAGTATTACGGCGTTATACTGTAAGGTACATGATTTCAGGAAACGGGAGGAGGTTTTTTATTTTTATTTTTACTCTTGTTTGTGAGAGGGTCGCTCTAGTTATCTTGTAGCAATGCCTGTTGGTGTTCTAGAACACTCTTGGATTGAATTGACTATTCTGGAAAGCGATTAATATCACAAGATATACTTGATACTTGTAACATTAAGAGTTATTTTATGTAATAGTGTATGATTAAATTCTTGTTTCTAGTAGTATTTTGTTTGGTTCCATCACAGCTAGCATTACAGTACGAAAGATGACATGTACTCTGTAGAGGCGCGGTAAGTACTACTACTATTAGGTAGTATTTAATAGAGCGTCATTCTCCACCAGCATAATCTCTCTATCCCCTCTTTTGCCATCTCGTCTCCTCACTCTCACGCCTCTCTGTTCCTGGACACAACTCCGTGCTTCGTACGGAGTACTCGGTACATACAGACAGGCAAACAGTGGGGTCTGGTCAAAGGAGATAAAAATTTGCTTGGGGGGATCAGCATCACATGATGGGGGGATACGGCTGGATAATTCTTCCGACGGAACAAATATTTTGGGGGCGATTGGCCGGAATCAGGCACCAGACACCAATTGTCCGTGCGGAGTAGCATCGTGGCCCACCATCTCCGCAATCTTCATCATTGACAGACTCTGGGGTAAAGGAAGACTAAAGAAAAAATAGAAAAAAGAATAATTCATTCTAGCTCCATCAGATCGCGCCTACGACCAAGAAGAGAACTTCTGCCGGCATGAAGAGAAAGCCCTGGAGAGCTAAGGCTTTTTTTTTCTTTTTAGCTTGTCCGAGGGCTTGTTTTAATACCAAAAGGGCAAATGCCTAACCTCATGACAATTAGCATCTTTGGAGTCGCGTCTCCCCGCATTTTATAGGAACTCTTGACAAATGCAATGGGGGCTTCAACCAGAACTTGCAAATACTACTAATATTGAAATACTATTTGCTCTCCTTGTCCGGTCGTTTGCGTTGTTTTCAAAAAGAATCCATTCATTGAAATCATCTTGTGCGGAACCTGCATAATAAATCACCAATCCGTCGGATCTGACTGACTTACTACCACCCCCCCTGACCTCCCCTTTCACCTGGTCGATAACCGGTGTGTATCCGGATATTTCATCTCTGGCCCCCATCTTTTTATGGTCAGATAGTAGGACAAGGTGGATTCGGACCCAGCCCTACGACGAAGAGATAAGAAAAGAAGAAGAAAAAAAAAATCATGGCTGTTGAAGCCGACGGTGAACAGCGGGATCGACCAGAGCCTCTCGTCACGCCACGAGCATCTGGCGGCCAGCAGCGCAGTCTGTCGCCAGACACTGAGCATGCCAGGCCAAGGAAGCGGACCCGTAGGGCTTGTGACAAGTGCAGCGCCTCAAGAACACGATGTGATGGAGAGTGGTGAGTCTCCTTTCTTGATTGCGAGTCATTTGGTAAAGATGGATAATACAACGTGATATCTGACTGAGGCGTGTGCCAATTATTAGTCCTTGTCGTCGTTGTGAAGGTAAGCTGTTTTGTCCTTGATCGTTTCGGCGTTTCATATGCTCCCCATTCTTGGACAGACGATAGACCTATCTCCACTATTCCATACATTGTTTTCATTTACATATTATGTCATTCGAAAAGAGAAAAGAAAAAGAAAAAAAAACGTCTAACATATGGCTCTCTTCTTTTAAGACTACGGATATACCTGTCGTTATAACCGCGAGGTGAAGAAAAGAGGTCGTCTACCAGCCTCGGCCTCGGCCAACAACCATAACCATAACCATAACCATAACCATAACGGCAACGGCAGTGTCAGCACTCGAAGGGAATCGTGGCCGTCGTCAAGTCGACGAGGCAGTATACGAAATGATTCCAATATAATTCGCAACGGCGGTGGTAGTGGTAGTGGTAGTGGCAATAGCAATGGCAACAGTATTACACAAGCGTCATGTTCGTCTCCCTCCGGCACGTCAACTAGTATTAGCTCTAGTACGGTGGCACAACATCCATTTCCGAACTCAGTGGAAGCGACTACTACAACTAGTACCGAAGGTGTAACCTTAGATCAGCGTGATCAGATGGGTATTTCTGAAGCTCGGCAAGACGCGTTGCATTCTATTAGTCAAGCTTTTCCTCAAAGTCGCCCACCACCGCCGCTCAGCGTCCCATCTCTTATCCAAGTTGGGCTACAACCCCACTCCCAACGTGTCTCAATAGGCAACCCCTTATCTCTTGGTGTTTTTGATGGGCAGTTTGGCGACTCTGAAGTCGTCTTGTCTGATGGAAGTGCTGGTTATCCGTCGCCAGTCAATGGGCGATCGCAAGCTGAAGCCGGCAGCACACGTCAACATAGAGGCTCTTTCAAGTCGACTCATAGCCATGAAAGAAATCGAGAGTCATTCAGTACCGCTGCAACTGGCCCCGATGCTGGGGGCCTGATGCTGGACTTCTTCCACAAGGCGCCAAACGAGGACTGCTGGTACAAATTCCTTGAGCCAATCTTGCCATACATTCGCAACATCATTCCTGCTTCTGTTGCGTGTGATTTACTCGACATTTTTCTGACTGACCCAGGGAGTTCGCTGTTTCGCGTTGCATCTCCATACATATTGACTCGAGTCTTTCGCAAGAAGTCTATTATACATCCAACAAACCCCAGATATACTACACCAGCACTGCTTGCAACCATACTTTGGTGTGTAGCACAAACGGCCGATGTGATGATGTTACATGTTCCTGGTTCAAGAGCAAAGGTTGTCAACGATTTGTACGATTTGGCCACGTCTCTTATATCAGAGCGCGATCCGGATCGGTGGCGTCGCATTCACGGTAAGATAGATATTCTCTTCAACTTGAATGATTTGTATTTTATATGGAGAAGAGGATCAAATCTAATATTGCTTTTTTCTAATATAGGTGGCCTTCGAGCAGAAATCGAGACGCCTCACCCTAGGCTCCCAAATGCGCCAACAGTGCCAAAGACTACAGTCAATAACGAACCTGCGGGAGAGATTGATGATGTTGTGACCTTCATTCTTCTCTCCATTGCCGTGTCGGGCTCCGATTTTAAGTCGGACTGCTACAAGTGGTGGTCCAAAGCAACTCGTTTGGCCTTTTCACTGGGGCTAAATCGAGAAGACGAGCAATGCGCCGGGCCAGTAACGCCGTGTGCAAATCCTCTTTGTTCATGTCGTAAGGAGCAAGATGGTAGCTTATACAATATTGAGCTGCGTGAAGAACGCCGCAGAGTCTTTTGGCTTTTATACGCCCTAGATCGTCATCTGGCTCTGTCTTTTAACTCGGCTCTAACAATTCCTGATTCTTATTGCGAAGTTTATTGTGAGTATACAATGTTTGTTTTCGTCTTATTCTATTTTTCTTTCCTTCTAATTAGCTACTAGCTCCGTTGCCCGAAGCTGTTTGGGAAAATCTTGACACAATACCACACAACGAAATGCCCGTTCGAAGGATTGGGCCACCAACAACCGCCTCGGGATCTGCTTTCTTTGAGTACTTTTTACCTCTCATGGTCATACTAGGCGATATTATAGAAGTACACCATAGGCGGCGACATCCTAGACTTGGAGACCTCGATGATTCACATTCTGTGAATGTTATTCAAGGACTTCTTACTACTTACGAAATGAGCCTCGCCGCGCTTTCAACAGAAGGCAGCGATAACAGCATAATGCCACTGCCTATTCATACTCCAAAGGGCATGCTTGCAGGGATGCCATCGAGACAATCCATTTCTCACCCGCCACCACCATCTGCAGCACCATACAACGCAAGCGATCCTTCAAAGATGCGACTAGCGAAGGCTTACAGCACGCATATTCTACATGTACTCCATGTGCTTCTACACGGTAAATGGGATGCTATATCCATGTTGGACGACGGTGATGATTGGATTACGTCTAAGAGATTCAACGAGTGCGCATCTCATGCCATTTCTGCATCACAATCGGTGTCGACCATCTTGACAATTGATCCAGAACTTACGTTTATGTCATATTTATTTGGTATATATCTTTTACAAGGAAGCTTCATCCTCCTTCTTTTCGCAGATAGGATGCCGCAGTTGGGCCCAAATGAGTCAGTCGCCCAAGCATGCGAGAATATCATTCGAGCTCACGAGGTGTGCGTGGTGACACTAAGCACAGAATTTCAGGTATACTATTAATACACCCTCTATCCGCATTGCCTCTTACCAGAATTGAAAGTTAATATATAAGCAGAAAAACTTCCGTACGGTTTTGCGGTCAACTCTTTATAGCGTCCAAGGCGCGGGGACCACGAATTGGGACGAGCATCGATCGCGGCGAAGGGCACTGTCTTTGTATCGATGGACAAAGGGAGCAAAGGGATTAGCCTTGTAATGATGGAATCTGAAGATGGACAATGTGGTCTAATATGAAGCGAAGTTGTATTTATTCAACCAAAGGCGTTTCAGAGGTGATACCCAAGTGCTGTGGAATGATTTAGTGAATTTTCTCAATAATCTCCCGATCGATTTATACTTGTATCCTTATTCACACAAATCTAAGAAAGACAAGAATTTTAACGTCTCTTCTATTATCACAGATCCTGTCTTAGTATATTTGTTTTTGTATAGCTGGAGCTTTTTTGCCTTACTCGACATGGCGATAAGGTCCTAATCAAGCATAATAATAGACTGGTTGGGAATTCAACGCTCGGCGCCGGAGAAAAGTTGATACACATAAAAAAAATCGCCCCACCTCAAAGTAGGTTATCCGTATTGCTGCTACCCTTGAAATGCCAGTTGCCAACTTCGTCGCTTCATTTGTCGACTCGGCGCCGCCTTGACAATCTCGCAATTCGCTTGCCCGAGGCCGCCGATATAAAAAAAAATCAAAATGGTGTTGCAAGATCTTGGGCGCCGCATCAATGCGGCAGTTTCAAATCTCACGCGAGAGCAGAATTTGGACGAAAAGGTTGGTTTAGTCCTGCCCTGCCCCGCGTTATCTAACCAGTGAAATCATAGACAGACGGGGGTTAGATAGATTTGACTGACTGCGATATTATAGGCCTTTGATTCTATGCTCAAGGAGATTTGCGCCGCTCTACTCGAAGCCGATGTCAATGTGCGACTCGTCGGACAACTTCGAAAATCGATCCGCAGTACCGTCAACTTCAAAGAGCTCCCTCCCGCGGTGAACAAGAAGCGTCTGATTCAAAAAGCTGTCTTTGACGAACTGGTTGGACTTGTCGATCCCCATGCCGAGCCCTTCAAGCCCAAGAAGGGCAAGTCGAATGTTATCATGTTTGTTGGTCTTCAGGGTGCCGGTAAAACAACGACGTGTACAAAGCTGGCGAAACACTATCAGACCAGAGGACTGCGAGCATGCTTGGTTTGCGCCGATACCTTCCGTGCTGGTGCATTCGATCAATTGAGGCAGAATGCAACCAAGGCCAAGATTCCCTACTACGGCTCACTTACGGAGACGGATCCCGCCGCTGTCGCCCGAGCCGGTGTTGAACAGTTCAAGAAGGAAAAGTTTGATGTCATTATTGTCGATACCTCAGGTCGACACCGACAGGAATCTGCACTCTTTCAGGAAATGGTTGACATTCAATCAGCGGTTAGCCCCGATGAGACCATCATGGTGTTGGACGCATCAATAGGTCAACAAGCAGAGGCTCAAGCCAAAGCTTTCAAAGAAGCTGCTGACTTTGGTGCAATCATTATTACCAAGACCGATGGCCATGCTCACGGTGGTGGTGCCATCTCTGCGGTCGCCGCTACACATACGCCTATTGTTTTCATTGGTACAGGAGAGCATATGTTGGACTTGGAACGGTTTGAGCCCCAGAGATTTGTGCAGAAACTGCTAGGCATGGGCGATATGGCTGGGCTGGTTGAGCATGTACAGAGCCTCAATTTGAACCAGAAAGATACGATGAAGCACCTTCAAGAGGGTATATTCACAGTTCGAGATTTACGAGACCAATTGTCAAACATCATGAAGATGGGACCCCTATCAAAGATGGCTGGCATGATTCCTGGCATGAGTGGCATCATGCAAGGTATGGACGACGAGGAAGGAGGTGCGAAATTAAAGCGCATGATTTACATCTGCGACTCCATGACTGACAAGGAGCTCGACTCTGATGGCAAAATATTAATTGATGAGCCAACTCGGATGACACGCATTGCCCGAGGGTCAGGTACATCAGTACGCGAGGTGGAGGATCTCCTGACTCAGCAGCGCATGATGGCTGGCATGGCCAAGAAGATGGGCGGTAACATGAAGAACATGCAGAGAGCACAACAAGCCATGTCAGGCGCAAACAAAGCGCAGCAACTAGCTGCCATGCAAAAACGATTACAAAGCATGGGCGGCGCCGGTGGGGGTGGAGGCATGCCGGACATGGGATCATTAATGAAGATGCTTGGCGGTGGTGGTGGGATGCCAGGGGGGATGGATATGCAAGCCATGATGCGACAAATGGGCATGGGCGGCGGCATGCCTGGTATGCCTGGTATGCCAGGAGGCGGCGGTCGTGGACGGAGGTGAGTGGTGAGCGAATTGGAGGGAAGATTATTCGTCGCTGTGTCGGGTATTGATTTCACATTTTGTTCCTTGATTCGGAGCTCCGGTGGGTTGACCAGTTTTATTTATGGATGATGGTTGGGTTGCAGGAGCTCATGTGCATAGGTATCGGCGTTTGGGTAGTGATGAAAAATGATTGAATAGTGGTGACTCAAAGAGAAGGAGAAGACGAAGAAGACACCAAGTCAACAGCAAATGATGATTCAATGTTATTGGCCCTCTTGTCAGCAGGGGTTCATCGGGACCGACATGATAGTATACCAAAGAAATTGAAAACTGGCGATTAATTTGATTCCCTTTACTCTGGCAATCTGGATACTTACTTCGGCTCGGTGAGGCTCGGTCGGTGAGACTCCGTCGGTCAGATTCGGTGAGGAACCAAAGTGGATTCGCTGCAGGAATCTCGATGACAATGACTAGCTATGACGTTTGATTGGGCTTCTCGCTTACCCCCACCAGCCCGGAGTAAAGTAACCGGGCTAAACAACTCTAACTGCCAAGCTTCTTGCAATGTATGACGCTATTCATAGCTTGTGTGATGCTCTATTTGCGGGATCATGCAGGGTGATGGGCCAAGCGCAGACAATCATGATAAGTGGTGAAGCCTCAGGGGCCACAGAATCAATTGCCTATGACGGGATAAGGTCGTGGTCAATGCCTTGGCTGACGTCAGGGCTCTACGACGATCGTTGGTATTGAGATTTACCAAAACATATATCATCTGGTGTTGGGAGGTTTCAATATGGGCAAACCAGTGGTAGATGAAAATTCCTTTTTTTTTTCTCCGTCAGCGACTCATCAACACCACAGCGGGATCTTCTACTTCCCACCACACAGCGATAGATTCCAAGCTCTTACGCCTAATAGCACTTGGCAATCATGGCTCTCTTTGGACGTAGAGCTCGCTCTCCAAGCAGGAATGCTGCAGTAGCCGACAACACGGCGGCAGCGCCGACGACACGAAGAGGCTGGGGATTGGGTCGTGGTAGTAACCATCATCAAGCGTATACGATGCAATCGCGTCCTAGCTTTGGACACTGGCTTCGAGTCACTTGGTTAGACATCTTGACCATGGTAGCGATGGGAGCTATTGGCCTTGGTGTAAGTTTTCCCCCACCTATAACGCATAATGACTTCTACTATGATTCGCATCAAAGAACTAATAGAATTTGCCTTGTATTAGATCTATGAAGCCAAGCCTGCGCCGACACGATCGTTTCCCGTCACCTTCTCCGACGGCGAGATCGTCTGGCCTGAATTTGGATACCCTCTTCGCAAGGAGATTGTCCCCATCTGGCTTGCCGCCTTTCTCGCCTCCATCATCCCCATTGTTGTCATCCTGCTTATGCAGATTCGGATTCGCTCGTTTTGGGATGTCAACAATGGCATCATCGGTCTCCTGTATTCTCTCATCAGCGCTGCTGTTTTCCAAGTATTTCTCAAGTGGCTGATTGGAGGCCTTCGCCCTCACTTTTTGGACGTATGCAAGCCAGACATAAGCCGTGTTTCCAAACAAGGCTTAGATAGGACGGGTTTCCAGCAGCTGTACTTTACGCGAGACATTTGCACGGGTGATCCAGACCAGATTGACGACAGCTTGGAGTCCTTCCCTAGTGGCCATACGACGGCGGCGTTTGCAGGCTTTGTCTTCCTCTACTTGTACCTGAATGCGAAGCTCAAGGTGTTTTCCAACTATCACCCTGCCATGTGGAAGCTCATTGTGATATACGCACCCATCCTTGGCGCCACGCTGATTGGCGGTGCACTCACTATTGACGAATTCCACAATTGGTACGACATCATCGCCGGCGCCATCATCGGCACAGCCATGGCGTTCTCCGCATACCGTATGACATATGCTGCGATCTGGGACTGGAGATTCAACCACATCCCCTTGAATCGCGGAGTGGCCTTTCCCTACACTGTTGGAAATGGCGACTTGTTCGATTCTACCTTTACGCGACGTGTGGGGTGGGGAACTCAGAGCTTTTCAGGGAATGATAAAGCGGCAAGTGGCTATGGAAACCAAGAATATGGATATAACGCTGGTGGTGCGATGAATAACGGCATGCACGCAAACCCGACGGTACCTCGCCGCGCGGTTGGCGGAACGACGATGCGACAGCCTGAGCAGATGGTGTAAACGCTTGGGAATTAATTGATAGCGGCATCACTTTGTTTTTTTTTTGTTTTTTTTTTTTTTTTTTTTTTTTTGCCAATTGTTTATTTTTTTTTTTGTTTTTTTTTTGTTTTTTTTTTGCTGGCCAATTGTATAGCTTTTGTTTGGATTTCTTTACGTTTTATTTAATTCTTTGCCATTGTTTTGACAAACTACTTGGGGGATTTGTTGGATACCTATCGCGTAATGATGAATGATAATCACGAACAAAAACATTTGATAATAAATAGTATTTGCATATCTTAAAAAGAACTTTTCACCACACACCTGCTATATGTATCTTTCCGGTAGTGATACTTTTGCCTATAAATATCCATCTCAGCCTTCGAAGAGAAGATATAGAATATATTTCTGATGATACAGCAGTCGTTTTCGGGAAATCCGAGGAAGAAGATAGTTATTTGGGACACGCTATTCCGCTTGATTCTCTCGAAATGCTGCTTCTGGAGACGTTACAGGATGATTTTTTTTTTTGGAGCGGTATCCGAGAATTGTATCGTTGGATGTTGGATATATGCCTTCTGTATGGAGAAGGGTGGTCTGAGAGGCAAGCGGTTGATGATTATGATAAGGAGGCTACGTTGGTGGGGTCTAGTGAGGGGTTGTGGTGGTTGGAGTGAATTGGATAATGCGGAGACGCAGGGGGATTCTATGGGAGAGAATGAATGAGAGGATGTGGATGGGGCTGTGGTGGAGGAGATTGGCTTCTGGAGGGAGGTGGGGGGAGATGTTGACTATGAAGATGGTGGTTATGAAGGAGATGATGAAGATGATGAAGATGATGCAGATGATGAAGATGATGAAAAGGAAGATGATGGAGATGATGAAAACGAAGATGATGGAGATGATGAAAACGAAGAATGATTATGATGAAAACGAAGATGATGAATATGTGTATGAGTGTGAGGATGTAAGTAATAAAGAATGACTGCTATTTTTTCTTGTTGCGAACTATTTATCTTAGCAATATACCATGTTGTTGTCAATATTGATTAAGAGACTATAAACTGGATAAAGTAAAGATGAGTCTTCTTATCCGACATGTGCCAATCAAATGTAAACAAAGCCGCATGATAAAATGCCCATTTATGCATAAATCAACAATCCAGCGTTTTTATAGCTTTTTATGGCTTTAGTTTACGGAGCAACCGGAGAAGGGCCGGGGTGGAGCTCCGATTCGGATTGCCGTGCTAGGCAAAAAGGTTGATTAGGAAAAAAGAAGCATCTAGAATAGACAGCAATGATACCATAGACTTATGTAAGATGTGAGATGTGAGCAGACTGCAGATTTGAGATTAGTATTCCGTAGCTATGTAATATATTTTTTTTAAAAATATAATTAAATTTTATACATACCGAGTTTATATGTATGTACGGAGTACGGAGTATATACTATATAAAGCTTCCCAATCTGGAAGGGCTAGACCCAGAGTGGAGAGTTCCAGAACTTCAATTGGAGAAGAAAACTAAAAGAGTCATAGTTGATCCGGGAGTAGCTCGGAGAGTTTGGAAAAACTGACTCTTGAAGGATTGGGCTTTTAATCCTCGCTCATTGAGGCATCTTATTTTCCTCCTTTTTCCTTTATTTTCTTTTGATCCTTTACTTCAACCTCTATTGTCTCTCTCTCTCTCTCTCTTTGTTTCTTAGTTCTGTTTGAGAATATTCAAGCGGCGACTTGACATTATTTCGACCCAACTCGAGGAGATTTATTTACATACTACACCTGCACCTACGCCTACACCTACACTTACACCTACACTTACACCTACGCCTACACCTACACCAAATCGAACGCCCACCATGGCAACCAATCTCCCAACCTCCCCAGGCCACATCCTCACCCTCAGCTGCCCTGACAAGCCTGGCATCGTCCACGCCATCACCGGCATTTTCGGCTCCAAAGGCCACAACATCCTCGACCTCCAGCAATTCTCCGACCCAACCTCCAACCAATTCTTCCTGCGCGTGCACTTTGGCCCTGCCATCGATAACCCCGATGCCTCGTCCACGGAACACCTTGAGCCAGACTTTCAGGCCCTCGCCGCCAAATACTCTATGAAGTACAACTTTCGACCTTTGAAGCGTCGCACTCGCGTCCTCATCATGGTGTCCAAGATTGGCCACTGTCTTAACGATTTGCTGTTCCGCATGAAGACTGGCCAGTTGCTCATTGAAGTACCCGTGATTGTGTCGAATCATCCGGATTTTGAACCATTGGCTAAGAGCTACGGAATCGAATTCCATCATCTGCCGGTGACGAAAGATACTAAGCTGGAACAAGAGGCCAAGGTGTTGGAGCTGATACAGCAGCATGGGATTGAGCTGGTGGTACTGGCGCGATATATGCAAGTATTGTCGCCTAAGCTGTGCTCGGCCATGTCTGGCAAGATTATCAACAGTGAGTTCTCTCTCTCTCCCTCTCTCTCTCCCTTACTTTCTTCATGTCATTCCATCTGCTAAATACAACGTCATGCGCAGTCCACCATAGCTTTCTCCCCAGCTTCATTGGCGCAAAACCCTACCACCAAGCCTTCGATCGCGGCGTCAAAATCATCGGCGCAACAGCACACTTCGTCACGGCCGATCTCGACGAGGGCCCCATCATTGAGCAGAGTGTTACAAGAGTCGATCACGGCATGGACCCGAAGAAGTTGTCCGAAGAAGGATCTACGGTAGAGACACAGGTACTGGCTGCGGCCGTAAGGTGGTATGCTGAGGGAAGAGTGTTTTTGAATGGAAACAAGACGGTGGTGTTTTAGAAGGACTCGCTGGGGAAGCAATGCTCGAGAGCAGGAGATGGCATCGTATATAACGAGTGATGAATTAAAATATCCATACATAAAACGACAAACAGGACTCTAAACTTGTCTACTATATTATACAAAAAGAAGAGTAAACACATTTAAAGTCCAATTGCATTATAGAATTTATGAAAGTACGAGGCAGTGGTGTTTATACTTGGTTCATCGCATGGGTAAGGCTGAGAAGCTGGATAGGGCCCCTATCATAAGCAAAAGTCTCGTGAATATGTATATTCCCTCCTCCGTTCTATGTATAAATAAACCACAGAATGACTTTAGACAGTACTAGCCATGTGTATTCCAGATAGCCGAAATGATCATGAAATTTGACATGGAAGATTGGTTTGTTGCAGCAGCATTCTGTGACATGTGATTTGTAAGGGTCGCGATGCAGAAATGAAGATTCCATCAAAGATCACGTGATATACCTCATACCAGTCTCATCAGCCAAGTAAAACAAGGGATACTTGTAAGTACTCCATACATAACCAGGCACATACTCTAAGCAAGGGAGTTGATTCTTGTCTCTCAATCCTTTGTTTATTTGTTTGTTTGTTATTTTCCTGCTGCTGAGAAATTGATACTGACGCTGATCCGTATTTAGCTAAATGCTATGGAGCGGATGGTTCAAGCCACTGTTGAACTGTCGATTGTTGATACCTTTATAGGCTTAAATTTCCGTGTATTGATTGGCTGCAAGCTGTCTGGGGTGCCTGGATGATAGTAGTAAATATCAAATGTCAGCAGGCCAAACACGAGAACCTTGTATTAATTTAATCCTAATGCTCCGTAATTGTGTGCCAGAATAAGCATGACAAGACAGACTCAATTAGCCAGCTGATAAAGGGATTGATTTGTATGGCCCGACTTGCATACTTTGAATGGACTGGTACTCCGTACTATGATATCCAATCCGATATGCTTGGAGTGCTCCCTACTCCATACTCCATACTCCATGCCTTGTATCATATCATATCTGCAGCTCATGCATGTAATAAGCAAACTATGTACTAACATGCTGCAAATAAACCCAACCTATTACCTGTAGTACTACCTAGTACTCCGTACTCTATATGAAATACATCATCATCATCGTCAAACCCCACCTCTTTCGCTTCCTATTTTATTCGTTCAAGCACATGCTACTCCGTGCTCCGTGCTTCGTATATTCATCTTCTTTCTTTCATCACGTCAAGCCTGCTGCCAGCAAGCGCTTATTCACTGATATTTACAGAGCTCAGAAGCTCTCTCCCCCCCCCTTAAAGTCCACTAAATGCTAGGTAGCCTACGCTGGGCATCAGCGGCCTGTTAGTGGTCAGCAGCGCCCGTTAGCAGTGCAAAATCTAGGCTTCAATCCAGCGCATTGGGCGTTAACTCAAGTCAAGCCACAACAAGCATTTACAGGTAGCAGCACGGCCTCTCTATAATTCCGGCCCGAGCCTCAAAACTTGTCTCCCTTCAAGCCTTCAATGACAAGGCAAAAAAGGCAAACCACCAAGCACCCCTGCTAGGCCTAATTGTCTTCCACCATCTCTCTCGTCACCCCTCATCCTCATCCTCAATTCTCATCCCCCAAAGACTTCCGACCCTCAACTTCGACTTTGACTTCGACCGTGTCATCCGTTTTCCTTTGTTTCCTACAATCTACAAGCTACCGCGCTTTCATTCATTCTCTCTCATTCATTCTCTCTCTCTCTCTCTCTCTCTCTCTCTCTCTCTCTCTCTTTTCTTTAAATCGTTCTTGCGCAAACCACCACAGCCGTTCCCGTTTGCTGAATCGTACTACGTATTGATCTGATGCCTTCCACGACTAGCTGATCCCAATCGACCAAACGAACGAATCATAAAATCCCGCTCCCTTTGAATTTGAAATTCATTTCTTCGCCCTTCACGTCATACCGCCGGGTTTCTTTTCTTTTTCTCTATTCAAAATTACCAACAGTCATTTCTCTCTTCCTTCAGACTGGATCCAACAACCATTGCCGCGGCCTACCCGGACCAACTCCACGACGCTGCCGCCGTCGACAACATGGAGATGGACAATTCGCAGCAGGAGATCCTCCCCCCACATGAGGCCGATATTAGCCAAAGCGGTCCTGACGATATTATCGGCGGTTTCGACGGCGCATCAGAGGCAGCTTCCAGCAATGGCTTCCACCATCAGCAGAACCAATCGCTCGACCAAAGCCTCGCTGGCAGCATTAGGCGAGATGAAGATTCGCCTAGCCGACAGACTCCTCCCGTATCTGGCGCCCCCTCACTCTCGAGACCGGCTAGTGGCCTATCAAATCCTGCGCCTGCGTCATACAACGACTACCGGCCGAGCTCGGGCGAGCAATCCAACGGTCGAAACCACGTGGTGATTAAAGTTGGCATGGTGGGCGACGCTCAGATCGGCAAGACGTCGCTCATGGTGAAATATGTCGAGGGCAGCTGGGATGAGGACTATATTCAGACACTGGGTGTCAATTTTATGGAGAAGACTATATCCATTCGCAATACCGAAATCACATTTTCCATATGGGATTTGGGTGGCCAACGAGAGTTTGTCAACATGCTGCCGTTAGTCTGTAATGACGCGGTTGCCATTCTCTTCATGTTTGACCTAACACGGAAGAGCACGTTGAACAGTATCAAGGAATGGTATCGACAGGGGCGCGGATTCAACAAGACGGCTATCCCTGTCTTGGTCGGCACCAAGTACGATCATTTTGTCAATTTTCCGATTCAGGATCAAGAAGAAATTTCCACTCAGGTTAGTGGCGATAGTTCCCTGTAGGAGACTGGTCGACTTGCTAATTTGGGATACAACTTAGGCGAGGCGGTTTGCCAAGGCTATGCGAGCATCTCTGATTTTTTCAAGTACAAGCCACAGCATCAACGTACAAAAGGTTTGGTCGTCGTCGACTAGTTGATTATGTGTGAAACTAATGCATTGCAGATTTTCAAAATTGTTCTTTCTAAAGCATTCGACCTCAAGTGTACAATTCCCGAAATCGAAAACGTCGGCGAGCCTTTACTTTTGTATCAGTCTGTCTGAAGGGGGCCGCTCAGCAGCGCTTCTCCTATTGAAAGGCTTGACCCGATACCTTTTTTTTTTTTTTTTTTTTTTTTTTTTTTTGACGAACCATGTCTTTTACGATATAAACTTTTTAATGGATAAGTGCTCGTGTACGTTGTGACTCTGTGCAGAGCGCGGCGATAACGAAATACAAGGCATATCCAAACCAGCGATACAGATGATCGTGGATTATTTATTAGCCTCGAGAACGAGAAACAAACCACCACTACGCAGAAAGACTATGGAGTAACGAATCGTGTACTTGTAGCACTTCCCAAAAGAATGCCCGCCATCTTTACCGATTGGTTTTGATATTCTGCCCTCTATGCCATCTTGCACCAAGCGTGGAAGCACAAACACACAAACCCTCGAGAATTGTCTCCAGTGATGGAACTGCGACCCCCTCCCAGAGAAACCGCTAACGGTCGGTCATTACTACGCGAACGGCGTAAAAGGAGAAATGTCATGAGTGACACACAAGAAGAAAAAAATTAGACCTACATCTACCTAAACACTGACGTCTTTGGATTGCCAAATGGAGAGAGAGTAACTTTTATTTATTTTTCTTAAATCTGCTTTCTATTCCTTTTTTTTTTTCTATTCTTTTTCTTTCTTTCCTTTTTCTTTTCTTTTTCTTTCCTTAAAAATTATTGTTTCAAAGGGCTCGAGGAGGCAAATAAATGGGACTAGAATGGGTTGTAAGTGCCTCGGCTTTTTAGACAAGCAAGCATGGCCTTTCCGAAGAGATGAATGGAGACGTGGCTGGGCCAAGTCTGATCTACTTTAGTTAATGTGATATAGTCAGTCCATGAGTACCTGATATGTCCATGTTCGTGGGTGAGTGAAACAAGCCTATGCAGGCGATAGTTGAAGAGCTATCGCTTTACTTGAGTATGGCGATTGTGACTCTACAGTATAAAGAATTGACTATTTTGAGAGGCAGTTTAATTTACACACGAAACGTCAGATGGCCAATTCAATTTAGATTATTATATCATAGCAATCTTGGCCAGCCATTCCCTATACCCCATTTCCCAATTTCCCAATTTCCCCATCCTTTTTTTTTTTTTTTTTCCTTTTTTTTTTTTTTTTTGTATATTTCCATACATGTACTCCAACAATCATCTGAAACCAGCCAAAGTCTCTCTCTATACCACTTGGGTCGTGAGACGTAACTTTTTTTTTTATATATTTAATCTTTGCACCCTTTTAAACTCCTTTTCTCCCTTTCTTTGCCTTTGTATTCTTCCGTCCATCTGTCGTTGACGTCTACCTGTCTGTCGATAAGATAGATAGATAGATGTTAATGAATACCTTTTTATATTCAACATGACAGCGTTTGAGACGAAATCATCATCAGCCTCGTTTACTGTGACTCTGCTCTCTCGACGCAACAAAGTCCCTCCTCGGATCCTCCACCACAGCCCGAATAGTAACATCAGAATCCCTCCCCCAAGTCCGCACGGTAGGAGGAGTAGAAGGAGGAGGAAAATGAGCACTGGATCTCTCAGAGACGAATTCCATAGGCCGTTCGAATTCATATTCACCATTCATGTTTCGAACAACGGTTGCACCAGGCGGTGGCACAATATCAACGACAACGTCACCCATAGATGCTGAGTTCCGAGCCATGATTCTTTCGGTCGTAAGTCCTCCCACGGTGCGAGAAGACGAAGAAGAAGAAGAAGAAGAAGAGTCGTCATGAGGATGAGGATGAGGATGCTCAAACTCATGCTGATAACCATATTGACCGACTCTCATTGTAGGACTACTGAACGACGACGACGACGCAGTGGGAATCATGGCAAGACCTCCTCCATTCTGATCATGGTTGAGGGGGATTCCGCGGAGAGTTTCTTCAGAATCAGTAGCCCAGTAAGCCCAGGCATCGAAGTTATCTTCCACTTCGACAATCCGACCGTTGATAATGGCAACTTGTTGAGTTTCTGTGCCAGCGATGTAGATGGATCTCAATTCATAGCCGTTTTGGTGGTGATGATGACGACGAAGATGGTTATCATGATGATGGTGCTCATCATCCTGACTGCTATCGATGGAGCTTCGACCACGATGATGATGATGATGATGATGATGAGGATGAGGATGAGGATGATGAGGATGATGGTGACGACCACGATGATGATGATGAGTAGAGATGTGGCAGCGGATACAATCCTTGGGGAGGATAAGGTAGGCTACTCCGAGGAGAATATTGAGAAAGATGAGGGTGCTGATGACGATGGCGATGATGAGGTGGATGGGGAGGGATTTGGAGGACGAAGACGAGGAGTCTGTGGATGACATTGCGATGGCGATGAGTGATGAGTGATTGAGTGATGAGTGATTTGTTCTTGGTTGGGACTATATAGAAATAGAAAGAAGTAGAAGAGAAGATGGTTGTTGAGTATGTAATGTAGAAGGTGGTGGGGTGCCTCGTGAAGGTGAATGTTGACGGATGGTTTATCCCCCTTGATTTCGAAGAGGAAGAATCGTCGTCCTACAACGTGAAATTTCTTTGCAGATGAAAGTTTTGGAAAGGAAATTTCTTTCTTTTTTTTTTTTTCTTA